>JAAKBF010000216.1:0-20524 GCA_012656075.1 Phytophthora hibernalis
GTTGAGTTTTAGGGCGCTCGGTCGCCAGTCGGCAAGGTTGGCCCTGCTGAAGGAAAGTGACCGGCGTTGATTGGCGATTACATTCCCCACCACAGTGACTACGATAGTTTAGTGACCGAGGCCTCGGTCGTGTAATATATATTCCCGGCCGAGGGTACGAACCCTCGTTTGTACCCATTTCAGTTTCGTACCCTCGGTCTTATAGAGCCGGGCACAGGATCACATACTGGGATCGGTACACACTGGATATTTGTATTTTGATATAGGACTAGCTATTGGATTTACTACAGAGTCTATCAGGGCCATAGATCAACAGAAATAAATCATCAGTCTTCCCCCAAGTCACCAAGGGTCAAGTCCGTCTTCGGTAAGTCTAGCTAGCTTGTCTTAGGGTCTGGATACGCTCAGCTTGTGGGATGCTGATCAGCGAGCCTAAGGTACATTGAACCGAGAGTTTGTCGCTGGTCGGTCCAAGAGATTAGAGTGGCCGAGTGTTGGGAGCGACGAGGAGAGTCGTTCACTATATATTATAGTGGAACCGAGTGTTCCATACACATTTTACTACCCGCCGAGGTTTTACCTCGGCAAACCCGTATTAGGCTTGACAGCCGGTAATCTTCCTTCTGAGGGACTGCGGGGTTCGCGCGAAGCGTATTGCATACTAGCCCTCGCTCGTGGCTAGTTGTGCAGGTTATTGGGTTGGCCTAATACAACCTAGGTGTACAGAGGGTTCACATCCAACCCGGCGTAAGGGATCGTTCCTGGTCTTCAGGTTTGATCCAACGCTCGTTGACCTGACAAGGGGAAGCGAGTGTTGTTGGTGGACTCATACCGTTTGGTAGTGAGAATTTCCGTGTGATCCTACACGACATCTGGTGCCGCGACCCGGGATTGGGAGTGACTTTCTGTGTGTCTTGGTTGTATATAGGTAATTACCCTAACGAGCATTCGAGAGAAGACAAGAGAAGAAGAAGAGAGAAGATGGCGAGAGGAGCGAAGTCAGCGGTACCAGAAACGCCGATGAAGTCGAGCGGAGAGCGCACCGAAGGTTCGGTGAGGTCCGGTTCAACACTCGTGACCCCAAGTACTTTGGAGTCGATCAACGAGCGCTCGGACAGCTTCGACGAGCGGATGGACGACTCTGAAGCCAAAGAAGATGATGAAGACGAATACGTGGAAGAAGCGACAGCGATGTCCGAGGTTTCGGAAGCCGCTACCGTCTCAGTAGGACGTAGTGGAGGTGAGGTCGCTCGCGCGAAACCTCACCGAGGAGTTGGACGAAGTAGCTGGTCCTGAACCAGCTCACGAAGACAACGGAGATGGACTCGGCGATATCCGATCATGCACACGATGACCGAGGATGCAAGTTCTCGGTCGATTAATGGAGATACTCCGACGGCCAACAAGGTGTTGGGAAGATGAATGGAGGTGATGATGACGAAGAGCAAGTGGATGCGGGCCTTTGCGCCAAAATCAATTCGACAAGCTGTGGATGGAACTCGGGGCAGAATTGGTCGTCCCAGTGAAATTGTGGAGCATCCGGCAGGTAGCCGAGGACACAGTGCAACTGTTCCGTGCTATGGGTTGCGAGCATCAAGCGCTACCCACCGAAACCGACCTTCAAGGTTGGACGATCGAAGAAGGCGCGCTTTCATTGCGTAAGTGGAAACAGAAGCTTCGGACGGTTTTCGGTGTGCCTGAGCCGGGCTCCAACCGTCGGACGAGCCCCCCACGCACGACGGAAGGGTTGGATCCATCAAGAATCCCACTACCGACAACTCCTGGGCGCCAGCCAGAAGTTGGTCGGGAGGGTGTTTCTCGACAAACGGAACCGCGTCGGCGTACTTTCAAGATTCGCACATGGTAACGCCTCGGTCAGCGTACCGTACCGAGCGATTGGCAAAAGGCTCCGAGGGTACGCGGACCGCCCGACGGCGGGCCGAAGTATAAGTCGGACGACGGACCGACGCTTCGATACGCACGACGACTCCTCGGATGATGATTCGTTCGACGTTGAAGACCAAGGGGTGACGTGACTGAAGAATGGGCACGCCAAATCCATGAGCTCAGCTCGATGGAGAACGAGAGTTCCACACCGAGGCTTGAAATCACCACGCATCTCCCATTGGGCAACATCAAACCCTATCTCGGCCTCCGAGACAAGAGCGAGAAGTCAATGCAATGGCTACGAGCCTTTATCTACGAGATGAAGGGAACGCACACGCCACCGAATGAATGGTGTATGGCGTTCGAGCTGAGCCTCCAAGATGGTGCCCTGCATTAGTACCGACAACTCCCGCGGAAGACGAGACGGACGTGGAAATTGTTAAGTGATGCGTCCATCAAGTACTACTGTTCCCGATTCAATCAATCGGCGAAAGAACGGTACTACTTGGCGAGGCGTGAAGAGAAGGAGCATGTTTGCGACTATCTGAACAGGCTAAATGGCTACGCCAGGAACGCCGGGGTACAATTTGAGCACGGCGGCCGTGCGTCCAAGGATCATGTTGAACACTTTCTCGATACGTGCGAAGACAAGCCTTGGAAGAGCGTCTGTGTCACGTGCGAGTCAAGAATATTCACGACCTGGAAGACATGATAAACGATATCCTCCGACGCCACGAGCGGAAAAAGGGACGCGAGTCCTCGGTGCGACGCCCAAAGGCCAAGATGATAGTCGTCGCCGTGACGATGGACGCGCCGAGGACTCGCGGAAACCTGGCGTGACCGAGATGATGGTCGTCGTCAGGAAGACGGTCCGGGATGACAACCGACGTCGAGACGATCGCAATACCGACCGAGGATCACTCCAGCTTCGAAGGCACAGCGACGCCGTTGAATTTGCGGCTCGCTGGTCGACCGCGAGGGGAACCCTGCAGAGACATCGAGTGGGTGTTATGATGATACCGAGGGTTACGACCCGGAGTACTACCTAGCAATGGCGACCGAGGCTCGGATAGGTACTCGGACGACGAATATGCGTCGGATGAAGACCACGGTTATGTGGCTGTCGCGAATGATTTGGAGCGTCGCCACAACGCCGAGGGAACGTTTGCTAGGGCTGACAACCGCTGGCCGAGGGTTGGGAATAACCAATACCCGCACGACCGAGACAACCGAGACAACTGAGGCCTAGGCGGACGCGATGGTCGCCGACAATATGGCCCGTGTGCTGCCTGTGGGGGACTCACGCACTCTGCACACTATTGTTTCAAGAGGTGCAAGATGTGCAAGCAAGTCCACGGCGGGAACGTGCGAAGCATTCAACGAGCTAGCGTCTCTTCTGAAGGCGAAGGTGGAGAAGAAAGACCTCTCGCCAGAACTTCAAGAATTGGTCTATGGGAGTCATTTAAACTAGGCAGCCCGCCAACTGAAACTGGGTTGGTCCCAATCGGGCTGCCACAGTTCCGAGCCTGCGCTGGACGCCGACTATTTGTTTGCGTTCACTGGTTCGTGCAAACGGCCTGATGACTTGAATATGGATTATGTGAAATCGACGGAAAATGGAGAAGAGAGAGGCGCAAGCCTCGGTGAGAGTGAAGTGATGTGAAATGTGCGAAGGAAGCTACTGGCACGGTTACCGAGGCTTCAATCGCAGTATGGCTGTGACCGAGCGCGAGCCCCGAAGTCTCGGCCAGGCAATCAAGTTGTTAGGATGGGGTGGTGGTCGTCCCAACGCTACGACAAGAGGAAGTGATTGCGTGCCATGGTAAACGGGGCAGTGGATGACGCACGAACGAGGATTCTGCTCGACACTGGAGCGAATGTGAGCGTGATATCAGCTTCCTATGCGAAGAAACTACGCGTGCGGGACGTTTCAGACCACGGTCGTAGTCTGGAGGTTAGAGGAATCAATCCAGGGGTGATGGAGACACGCCGCCGAGCACTCGTTAAGATCACCCTCGGGTGGGAGCGAGTGTATGAATTCGAGTTGTGGATTATGAATCATAGCGCAGGAGTCGATGTAGTCCTCGGAACGGACTTCATGATACCAGTTGGAGTGCGGTTAGATTTGTTCCATGGTACGGCCCGGTTACCGGATGAAGTTATGGTTCCCTTGGTGAAGTTCAGAACGCGGATGACGCTCCGGTATACGGTCTACAAGTGGCCGGTGGCCCGACCGAAGGTTTGTCGGTCGCCGGACGAGAGTGGCACGAGTTCAAGTTACCTCGACGACGTCCACCTCTGAACACTCACGAGGTGTGGATTCGCCGGGTCGGAATCTCGTGCCGACAGTGACGAGGTTTCAACGAGGACAACCAGCGATTATCCGGCTGACTAATGTGTCACCGAGAGTTGCTCACTGTGCGAACCACGAATCGGTGTACCACGTGGCGATCTCCGGCAAGGGCGTGGCTACCCGGCTACGATCGGCGAAGTACGACGAATGGCAAGTGCTAGCGTACGCCGAGTGTCGGGATGACACGTTACTGAAGCGTGAAAGCAAGCTGTACGAGCGGTGGTTAACCAGTCAACCACCAGCAGTCGACGGCGGGAATATCCGACGCCTCGGAAGATTCTTTCCCGGCCGATAACGCACCAAGATGGGCATCGGGTGGACCGTCTACAGAGCGTTGAAGAGTGCCACGCACAGGCGAGCGGGTGCGGCCAACCGACAGTAACAGTTACGCTGGCAACCTCGAACATGATGGCAATGGACATTGAAGCCGAGGAATGTGAGGATCAACCACGTCCGAATCCTCGGACAGGGGTGACGGCGTGTAATTACCAGTGAGGCACCGGAAACCGAGGTCACCGAAGACTCAGGCACGTCTGGAGTGTTACTGAAAGGCTTGTTGAAAGCTCGGTTGGTAGCGTTCTCGGACAGCCCTTGGGCATCCCCGATTGTGATCGTGTTGAAGAAGAACGGCGTTGATATTCGCCTGTCCATTGATTACAAGATGGTGAATGCAATCACCGCGATCATGGAATATGCCATGCCGCTGGTCGACGATTTGCTAACGGACCTAGAAGCCTGTGGTTCTGCCCTTTAGATGCTGCTAGCGGATTTTGGGCAATAATGATGACGATGAGAGCTCGGAAAACCTCGGCTTTCGTTTGTGCACTCGGCCACTTTGAGTGGCTGCGTATGCCGTTTGGTCTGACAAACGCACCAATGATATACCAACGAATGATCGATAACGCTCTGGGGTTCGTTCAGCCCAAGGGTGGTTGGAACCAGTTCTCTGAGTTGATGCGGTCGGCTGAAGCGGCCGCTGAAGCTGCAAGAACAGGGGTGACCGACGGTTCTGCACGACTGTCCGAGGTTTCGACACCTTTTCCGACCAAGTTCGAGGCCGACCGCGAGTCCTCGGTGACGCTCGACGCTGTGACACAACTGGTGAATAGCCCTGTAGCGGATATGTTCTCCACAGGGAAGCAGATGAATCCTCGTTGGTGCCAGTGTTCGATCGGCGGTCGTTCGTTGACGATATTTGTTTCGTCTCCGAGACTTTTGACTCTTGTCTAGCCACCCTGGACCGACTGCTTCAACGGTTCGCTGAGTGTCGGATCAGTGTGAGTTTCACGAAGAGCATTTTTGTACAAGGCCGAGTGGATTTTCTGTCGTATGAAGTGTCGGGCGACGGCATTCGGGCCGATCCAAGAAGTTGAAGATAGTGACGGAGCTGCCGTTCCCGTCATCGAAGAAAGGAATGCAGTCATTCCTCGGTGCGTTGAACTATTACAGCAGATTCATCCAAGACTTTGCAGTCTACGGGGCTGCCCTGTACCAACTCAAGGATGAGGACTTTACACCGGCAGGGAATCCATCGCGGTGCTACAAAGAAGGTTGCAGACGCGCCGATACTACGGCACTTTGACCGATCCAAAGAGGTGCACGTGACGTTATTTGCTAATGAGTGGGCTCTGAGTTCCACTCTGATGCAGTACCACGACGACAAGTTACACCCGTGCGGTTCTGCGGCCGCGTACTGAAAGACGCCGAGATGAATTACCACCCGGCCGAGAAGGAGGTGTTGGCCTTGTTGTTACTGTTGAAAGTGTGTTACACCCAGCTGGTCGGACGGACTATCCATGTCTACACTCGGTTCTCGACACTGGAGTGGGTACATAAGTCGAAGACATTGTTCGGTCGTACGACCCACTTCGCGGTCATGTTGTCCTCGTGGCACCTGAAGGTCTACCGAGTCAAGGAACGCGATTGTGCTTTTGCTCAGCTACTACAAGCTGGGCTTACCAGCTTTGTTGAACTGGAAGACTCGTTAGCCACGGTGACACCACCATCACGAGGATCGCGACTGCTCGAATGGATCCACACTTGCTATACGCAAGCCTACCGAGGACTTACAATGGCTTGGTGATGTCTTTTGATGGCTCAGCCAAGACGGAGAAGAATGGCGGGTATGGTAGTTGCTCATGGATATTATGGAAATTACCAGAATGGACGGTAGTGACGGCTGCGAGTGCTTATCTCTCGAGACCACCACAGTAAACCTCGCTGAGTACGCAGGTATGAACAATGGTGTCTTGACAGCGCTGGAGCACGGCACCGAGGATTTAATTGTGGTGGGAGACTCGAGACTCGCAATCCAGCAGTCCCTAGGGGTGATGGCCTGTCGGAAGGAAACTCTGATGGCCCAACTCAACCACCACCGAGAACTCACAGCCAAGCTTCGGTCGGTGAAATATCTCCACGTGATCCGAGAGTTCAATGCAGCTGCAGACTCGTTAGCTACAGAAGCTCTCAACAGCAAACAGTCAGCGTGGTTTCGGCCGAAACCAGGAAAACGGAGTTAATCGAGCTCAACCGAATCGACGAAGTCATCTACGAGCCTTCGCCCGAGGTCGCCACGCCAACACTCGGCGAAGCGGCCACCGACGAGAGCGTCGGTCAACCTAGCCATCCTGTGGCCCGCCAAGCACCCTGTAACAAATCGTTTTCGATTTTGTGAGGATGTGCCGGATTACATAACCGTCACGACCCGTCGACAAGCGAGAGCACAGAAGAAGCGTGTCCGGTTTGCGAGCGAGCCCTCGGTGATGGGCCAGGATGACACAACACGACGAGACGAAGCAGATGAGGTAGCCTCAGAGACTCAGAACGAAGCAGAAACCGAGCTACCAATGACCGAGGCCAGCGTCAGAGCACCAAATGCAAACGATGTCGACCCGGTAACCATTCAAGAAGAGCGAAGACGAAGGATCTCCGCTGCCCAGGACGAGGAGCTGAGGTGGGCAAACCTCAAGCCGTTCTCCGAGGCGAGGAAGCTAGCCTGAGTTACAGTGCGGCGAGAGATGCATGGAAAATGGCCGACAAGTTTGCGCTAAGCGAGGACGGTGTGCTGTATATTATCGGAGCGAACCGTCGGTGGAGTAATGAAAACCAAGAGGAGACCAAGATGCGACTGGTGGTACCCACAACGATGATTCAGGAAGTATTACAGAGCTGCCACGACTCGTTAGAAGGTGGCCACCAAGGTATCGGTCGAACATACCACCGAGCGAAAATGGATTATTATTGGATCGGACTGTACGCAGACGTTGAGCGGCATGTGCGGTCCTGCCCAGACTGCAGCTCGAGCAAAAGTCGACCGCAGCTCAGAGGGTACTCTCCTGGGAATGTACTAGTCGAGAGACCATTCCAGCTGGTGTCGATGGATTTCGTCATACCATTGCCGAAATCTCGGCGAGGAAATACCGCGCTGCTACTGTTTCAATGCTCGTTCACAGGATTCGTCATGGGGAAAGCCATGTCAGATACTACCGCATTAAAAGTCGCTCAAGCGTTCGAAGAGTGTGTCTACCGAAGGTTCGGGGCGCCAACGATGATTCGCCATGACCGAGACCCTCGGTTCATGAGTGAGGTTTTCCAAGCATTTGCTGAGATGATGCAATCTCGGTCGAGGGCCACGTTGAGTTATCGTCCGCAAGCAAACGGGCAGCAAGAACGATCAGTCAAGACCGTCATGCAGTCAGTGCGAGTGTATGCGGAAGACCCGTTGCAACAAGACTGGGACGAGATCGCCGAACGACTTGTCTTCGCTATCAACAACTCTCAGGACGGCACTCGGAAGGATACTCCGTTCTACCTCGTTCATGGGTGGGATGCTCGGTCTACGCTGCGAGCAATGTCGTCGTCGCTAAAACGAGGATCCCGAGGGCAAACCGATGCACTAGCATGGCGCCGAGAAGTGAACCGACAACAAGAAATTGCATGGAAAATGGCGATGGAGTACCAGAAGGTCGAGAAGGCTCGAGAGCCCGCGAGCACAACGAGTCGCTTAACCGACGTGAAGCAGCAGCAGTACCGAGGATTCCAGCGAATGACAGCGAGAACATAGTAGCACCGAATCGCGACGGGTCAGAGGTACCATTGGATGCCGAAGGCGGGGACAACGACGGAAACCGACGGGAACGAAACCTCGGACACCGGGCAGGAAGAGACTGGGGCATCTCCCGAAGCTACTGAAGAAGCACCGAGGTCTCTATTCAAGCCTGGGAGCAGGGTGTGGCTCTACATGGAGCGCGTGAAACCAGGATTGACCAAGAAGCTAGCACACCGATGGCACGGGCCATTCCGGATCAAGAAGAAGGTTGAAGAGTTCGCATATGAACTAGAGCTGCCGGATCAGAGTGGTTATCGGTTCTACCCGGTGGTGCATGTCTCACGGCTCAAGGCGGTGAACGAATATGGCGACCGACCGAGGAGTCGGCTGACAGCTGAGGTGACCGAGGATACGAGGATTGATCTTGACGAGCTGCTACCGGAAGATAGCTGGGAGCCTGACAGAGTGGCAGGCGAATACGAAGTAGAGGCTATTCTGGACGATCAATCACCGCTAACAACGAGCACCAATCGCTGTCAGAGAGTTCAAGGTGAAGTGGGTTGGCCACGACGAGCCTACCTGGGAACCAGCATCGAACTTGTCGTGCGGCGGGTTGCTTTACGACTATTTGCGAACTCGACGCAGCGAACGACGACTCCAAATGGTTCAGGTGGCCGACGAGGACTAGCTCGAATCGCTACCGAGGATTGAACTGCCTACGGGGTTGGTACAGCCCGTGGAAGCAGACGAAAAATGATACTGTACCAGAATGGAAGTCACTGACCACTGAACGACCAAGTCTCCTGGGAGGCTCGGTTTGTGACGGCGAAGTGACGAGATGAACTGCCTACGGGGATTATGCGGCCCGTAGCGTCAGATGAAGATGACTACCGCATTAAACTGCATATGTGTATATGATGTGAACGAACTCGAAATGGATTTGGATTAAGTGGAACGGTAACGAACCACGGTGCTCGGACAACGTGAGATTAGCAAGAGGAATGAACGACGAAGCACAACAGCGCAAGACCGAGGTCTAGATGTCGGCGGAGGAAGCTAAATCAGCCAACACATCCAGGTTCGACGTCTGGCCAGACACAGACCCGCCGGAGGATGTTGGAGTGGCAGCAGGGGCAGCCGAGTCCTCGGCTTGGCCTTCATCCTTACCTTCATCATCCGTTGGTCCTGGGAGAACAGCAACCGAAGCCTGAGGGACCCACGGAGCCACGATCGAACTTGGAGCCAAGGACGAGTCCACCATAATGCCCGAAATCACCTCCGCCTCGGTCATGCCACGAGGCACGAATAGCGGCACCGGAGAATTGCACGGCGCGAAAGTAGTGTTGAATGGGTGACTGGAGGGCGCGTGTTCCGCCACAGTTGACGAGCATCCAGAGTCGCGAGCTCGCCGATCAATCCTCGGACGTCGGGCCCACTCAATCACTTCGAACGAGTATTGGAGGTAACTGGGTTCCAACAAAAACTCGGTCGGGGCTTCACGAGGCTTGCCAGCACGCTCGACGCACCACTCCCAACAGCGGTACACCATCTGCTGACGCAATCGATCCGCTCGGAGGTTCCGAGCCTTGTTGTACTCTGCCCATGCCGCTCGTAATGAGATGACCGAGGGGTCATCACCGAGCCTCTGGGCCATGCTCGGAGGAAAGCTTCAACGGCCGAGACTTGGACCCAGTGGCGTCGCTCCCATAGTGCCAGACCGAGGTCTGCTTTCTCGGTTCGGTCGGTGGACACGCCCTGGAATTGACGCCACATCTTGACGAACCGAGCTAATCCAGTGGCACGAGTCGAATGTTTCGAGCCTGGAGGGTGCTGATCAATGGTGAAAGCACAGGTTCTCCGGCAACTTCGAGCGCACTTGCTGCCACGGGTGACTAGGATTGACCCAATCCGCCATGGCTTGGATGCCAGCCACCGAGCACGGGGACTCAACACCGCGAGCAATGGGTGGAGTCAGGCTGCTGTTGTGGATTTGACACCAAGCCTCTTGTGCACCCGGAGCAGTGAATCCAGGTAACAGTACGGGCCAGCCATCAGGGCAAGGCGCTGTGACGGTGTCCCTGGCGCAGTAGGCACTGCCGGCGCGAACGTACTTGGGTCGGTGCCAGGAACCGTGGAAAGCGTAGCCGTCACTTGGGTATGCGACCGTCGGAGACCCGACCGAGACCTCGGTGTATGCCCTTGGGGGCAGTCGCTGGAGGCGTTGAACCATCGGTGGGCCCTGCAATCGAGCCAGCAGGAGTTGATGGCACTACGATAGCAGGAACCGGAGTAGGCACCGCCACCGAGGTCACGGGCGTCGTGACCGAGGAGGTGGTCGGTACTCCACCCGACGACGGTGGAGACGCGGAGACCAGCTGCGGTACAGGAACAGCCGGCACGCTCGGTGGAGTCGGAGTAAGCGGAGTCGAGACCGACGGAGTCGGCGGAGTCACGACCGAGGCCGTCTGCGACGACACTGGCGGCGTCGGGGAAGGTTTGGGAGCTGGAACAATAGGCGACCCCGAGGTCTGAGAGACTCGGACGATGACGGGAGCCGATGATGAAGTCATCGGACGCCTCCAGAGTCTCCAGTTCCCTCTGGGATCGCAAAGTAGCCAATACCGACGCACCGCGGGTGGGCCGACCATCACGACGAGCCGGCGAAGTGACAGCTGAGGAAAACGATCCATAAGCGAGGATCGCGTCCGTCCGAGGATCGGTATCGACCTCATCGCCCGACAAGTCAATGACTTCGGCCGGAGGCACTGGGGCCGGATCCAGGCGGAGGACTCGGTGGAGACCCAGGCGGAGGACTCGGTGGCAGACAGCGGAGCGACTGAAGCCGAAGAGCTCGGTGGCGATCCAGCAGGAAGCCCAGACGCCTGGAGAGGTGGTGGAGTACTGACCGAAGGTTGGGCGCGTGTCCCGAGCGGGGGCCCCCAAACGCTTGACGGACGACCCAACCGCTTGCTAGCCGGAAGGGTCGACTTTGGCGGCCCCGATGGAACGTGTGGAGGATGCGCCGGCGTCGCCTGCGGCGGCGAGAGCTTGGGATGCTTGCTGCCGGAGACGCTTGCGCCGATTCCTTCGACGCTGGGATACCGACGGAATGAGCGGCAGGTCGTCCGAATCCTCGGAGGCACCATCTGCACCGACGCTGCCTGCACGGAGGTTTCGGTACCGGGTCCGAGGCCTTGGGCTCTTGATCACTGTCCTCCGAGCTCTCCGAAGACGCACTCCGACTACGTTTCGATGTGATGCTCGGAGGAGAGAGTCCGAGCAACTCCCAGTCGATGTCGTCCGCAGTAATACCTGAACGAGGTAGAAGAGCTTAGAAAGACCGTTGGGGCAAGGAAAGAAGAGCAGAACGTACCAGCAGAAGCAAGCACCAACGTGTCAACATCGAGTTCGTGGAGAGCGGCGTGGCGACGCAGAATAGAGTTCGCCCGCTTCAAGCTCGCGACCTGAGCTTCGAGGGCTTGGACTTGTGGAGAAACGGCACCGACCGAGGCTTGGTCGGAAGCCTCGAGGCAGCCCGATGCTTGGCCACCTGCTCCGTATAGGCCACCAAGCCAGCCTTGAAACGCTCACGGTCCTGGTGGAGGAGACGCTGCGTCGACGTCACCGAAGCCTCGGCCGTGGTCGCGAGCAGCCCAGAGCCCCACGATGCGGTCGTGGTCGGCGATGGCAGCGTTGGCCTGGCGCAGGTGCGCGGCCGCCTGTTCATGCTCGTCCTTGAGAGCGATGTAAGACTGACGAAGGCTATCCAGAGAGTCACGAGTACGACTCTCGTCGCTGACAGCTTGGTGCTGAAGCGCTCGAACTGCTCGCGTTCGCGTTTCTGCCTGGAGACGGTCCTCGGTGTCAGCGAGCCGGGCCTTGAGCTCCGCCACCTCGTTACGAAGGTCGACGACGAGCTCAGCCTCACCCGGTGGAAGTTGGGCGGGAGCCACAGCGGCATTCAGAACCTCACCGAGGTCTGTGGCTTGCTCCATCCGGCTGTCGAGCGACGAATCGACTCGCCGAGGACGCTGACGGGCCACACCAACCACGAGCTGACCCAATTGGAGGAGACGCTGCTCGACCAGAGCAGAGACCGAAGGCTCGGTCGGAGCAACGGGAGTGGGAGTGACGCCGGAGGTGTCGGTCTGACACCCTACCGAGACAAGACGAGTGTCTCGGGCGCCCAGGGGCCGGAGACCGCCGCGGGAGTACCGCGAAGCAGGTATGCCAGGACAGGCGAAGCTTCTGGGGATGACGGAGGCGTACGAAGCGGTGAACCTTCGGCTGCACCACCATCAGCCGGCGGAGGACCATCGGGACGTTGTGGAGTTGGTACCGAAGACTCGACAGGGCAGGAACGTCGGCAGGAGCATCAGCAGGCTCCGGCGATGTGCCTGTGGTATTGAAGGAAGATGGAACGAAGAGTTAGAAGGAGTGCAAGATGTTGAGGTGATGAAGGTGGAGCAGCCTACCTCGTCGCTCGGAGTGATGGCACGGAGCGGCGGCGGTGGCGTCGTCGAGAAGACGTGACGGATGAGCCATGATGCGAAGATGCGAAGCGCCACGACGCGCACTACTTGTGGAAGCTTGCGTCGAGGCGGGGGCAGTTGTGGTGTTGGGTTTTGGGGCGCTCGGTCGCCAGTCGGCAAGGTTGCCCTTGCTGAAGGAAAGTGACCGGCGTGCCCTGATTGGCGGATTACATTCCCCGCGCCACAGTGACCACGATAGTTTAGTGACCGAGGCCTCGGTCGGGTATAATAAATTCCCGGCCGAGGGTACGAACCCTCGTTTGTACCCATTTCAGTTTCGTACCCTCGGTATTATAGAGCCGGGTACAGGATCACATACGGGGATCGGTTCACACTGGATATTTGTATTTAGATATAGGACTAGCTATAGGATTGACTACAGAGGCTCTCAGAGCCATAGATGAACATAAATAAATCAGCAGTCTTCCCCCCAAGTCACCAAGGGTCAAGTCCGTCTTCGGTAAGTCTAGCTAGCTTATCTTAGGGTCTGGATACGCTCGGCTTGTGGGATGCTGGTCAGCGAGCCTAAGGTACATTGAACCGAGGGTTTGTTGCTGGTCAGTCCAAGAGATTAGAGTGGCTGAGTGTTGGGAGCGACGAGAAGCGTCGTTCGCCATATATTATAGTGGAACCGAGTGTTCCATACACTACCCGCCGAGGTTTTACCTCGGCAAACCCGTATTAGGCTTGACAGCCGGTACCCTTCCTTCTGAGGGACTGCGGGGGTTCGCGCGAAAGCGCAATATTGCATACTAGCCCTCGCTCGTGGCTAGTGGTGCAGGTTATTGGGTTGGCCTAATACAACCTAGGTGTACAGAGGGTTCACATCCAACCCGGCGTAAGGGATCGTTCCTGGTCTTCAGGTTTGATCCAACGCTCGTTGACCTGACAAGGGGAAGCGAGTGTTGACTCATACCATTTGGTAGTGAGAATTTCTGCGTGATCCTACGACAACATCACACATTTAACGAGAGTGAGACACTACTTGACCCGGAAGGGCCGAATCGCTAGGGGGATAGGCCAGCAACGCCGACCTAACTCGGCGATTGTTGTGATACAGAGAATTCCACGTCTGACGAAATTGTGTGTTTGCAACACCACACAGGTGTATTGGTTCAGAATGGGTAAATCTATGCCAAACAACAGACTGTTAGCAAAGCAACATATAAGTTTGAGTATGAGTCTAGAACCCGAGAACATTCTGGATCTGGCCCCAGTTTCAACAATGAAGGACAAACCTGGTGCGTACGCCGGTTGTAAATCTTCAGATAGGATTCCAGTTCAGGCCAGCTCGCAGAGCACTTTCCGATCAACTTCTGGCATATGGACTAACTCGTCTTGGGCGACGATGTCACCTCCGTCGTTCCGGTCAGCGGCTGACGAAATGAAGCCCCACTCGATTCACTTGAGTCGAAGCCTCAATGTTACTATCGTTGTCCAATGATCTCCTAACTCGATCTCCATAGATTTTCCCTCAGTGGCCCTTTTAATTATTGTGTGTACATGTATCCATAATGGTCAGATTTGTGGTGTGCTGTTTTCGAATCTCCTCCGTTTCTATTGGGTGAAAATGCACTTTACAAAGATAAAGTGTTTAATTTCCACTTCCAAACTGTCCACCAAATGTCAACTGCCAGCGGTCGTCCACCGGCGGTGGCGGCGACATCATCAACGTGCTGCTCGAGGTGGCGTGTCTCTAAGTCCCTACTATCGCCTTCTTCGTCACCCTCTCACTTGCATCACCCGCAGACCATCACGGAGCAGGCGGAGCGACTGCGAATGGCGCAACGGACCCATGGAGAGTGTAAAGAGCAGTCAGCCTTAGCATCTTCTTCCTCTCGCCTGTCTGAACTTCCATTGTGTATGACATTTGCCAGTCCACGTGAAGGCATCGGACGATCTGAAGCAGCTGGCGCTGCTCTTCGTCATGAATGGCGAACACGACAAGGCGCTTCCTCTGCTGCATCGGCGCCTCGTCATCCACGAGAGTTTGGATCTGGTACGGAGACGCCAAGTGCCAATTCAAGGGCTAATTATGTGACTCACTTACTGTATATTGCAGATGCCTTGGCGGCGGAAGCGCTGCAGGAGCTGGGCACAGTCTACAGGCTCCATGGGATGCCGGACATTGCGGTGCAGCACCTGCTGCGGTCCCTGGCGCTGCGTGAAAAGTGCCACGGACAGAACAGCCTCAAGGTGGCCGAGACGCTCAACAGCCTCGCGCTCGTGAGTCAAATGTGAGGGCACCTGAGCTGATGACGGGGAGGGAGTGCAGGTCTATTGTTTAACGGGTGGCTTTCGTTGTAGGCAGGGAGACGGAGCAGGTGGAGAAGTACCAACTGCGCAGTCTGCAGGTCCTGTACGACAGCGCCGAGCCGGAGGACATCGAGAGCGAGGACATCCCGTGGGAGGTCTACAAGCGGCTCAAGCTGCAACGCGGACCGTCAACTGCTGCCAACAGCATCACGCTACTGAAGGGCAATATGCGCAAGAGCGTTATGCACGTCGTCTATAAATCTTCGGTGCGCTGAGTCCAACTGAGGAGTATGGGAGACTCGATAAGGGGAGACTACTGGCTTGAAGGAGAAACAACTCGGATCAATGGCGGATACTGCGTCTGGGGTGGACGCGGATCGAAAACGCATCGTGCAATCTGCTCCGAGACCATGGTGAATGCCTCACGTGGCTTGTTTGCCAGCGACAACGCTAGCGTTCAGCTTCCCCCTTTCCAGACGGACAGTGGTGGGTCCATCGACGATATTCAAGACAGTAATAATCCTCTGACCCAGTCAAGATCAATTTTCCTTTGAGTCAAAGCTCGCGAGCACTCCGACCACGTCACGATGACTCAGTCAGTAACACGGTGGCGTTCCCTGCTACGGATAGCGAGGCCCCCTTGCGTTTGTCGTCGGCGGTGCCCATTTCACATAGTATTCGCGATTTCCCAACGCTGCAGCAACGCGTAGAGTCATTGAAGCGCCGCATCTTAGCGGGGTACCCGGATGTAAATGCTGACGTTGCCCGACTAACAGCAGACGTGGACCGCATCAAAGCACGAGAGCTACGGGAAGTGGGCACGACGATGGTCGCGCTGGTTCACGAGATGAACAGACTTTGTGTACGCACAGATCTGGCACAGCAGCAATTACCCGTACTGGAAGGGATGCTGGAGAAGAAGAGCGCATCGATCTTTCGTGGCTGGGAGAAAAGATGGTTCAAGGTGGACCCGAAGACGTTCACCCTGAGCTATCATTTCAGCAAGGATGACTATGCTCGAGGGTTCACGCCTCGCGGAGGCTTTGCAGTCTCGCGAATTTCAAACATTCTTGTGCAGCGTCACGCACGCGGTAGCCACTTCCACTTTGATGTGGTAGTGGACTTGAGCACGCGTCTGAACCCTCAAGGCTCGCGTACGTACGAGTTGCGATGTGAAGACGAACAATCGCTGCGCTATTGGGTGGAGACTTTGCACTATTACAAGGCCATGGCTCAAAAGACTCCACCAAGACCCTCGACAAGCTAACGTGCCTATTGGGCGGCGGACGACTGTTTCGTTGCAGGATGCGTAATACGTATGCAGTGAAGAGGTGCCCTCCTCAAAATCTTCCTGGTACTGTAACGACTTCTCAGTTGTTGGGCTGAGAAGGCAGCGATGGACGGACAGAGCGACAGCATCGTGCTGGAGGAGGAGATCGACCCGAACTATGAGCCGACAGAGAAGGAAGTGCTGGAGTACGCCACGTGGCTTGGGATGGATTTAGAGGCTGAACGCGATCTATTCTGGATCGCTCGAGAGGGTCTCAAGGTGGGTGGTCTCTTACTCTTCATCTTCTTCCTGGGGGACGTGCACGTCCTTCCGTCATTCAAGCCAGTACAGTGACGATGCTTCTTCCTGAGGACTGCTAACGAAGTGAATATTTCACTTTGGGTTACAGGCTCCATTACCAGAAAACTGGAAACCGTGCAAGACGACTGACACTGAAGAAATCTACTATTTCAACTTTGGTACTGGCCAAAGCACCTGGGATCACCCCTGCGATGAGGTTCGACGCAAGTAATACGCGGCTTTGCTAAGTTGTTAAATACTAACTCACTGCTTCAGTTTTATCGCAACCTGTACGAAGAGCACAAGAAGAAGCGACAGACGAACGATGTACAGGTAGATAGATGATTTACTTTAAGCAACGCTACAGCTGGTACCTCAAATTCTGACATCCTCCTCGCTATGTAAACAATAACAGGAAACGGACGAAAAGAAAAATAAAGTTAAAGAGGACGTGGCAGAGCTTTTAGGCCGGAAGAACAGCAAGAAAAAAAGGTTCTCTAGCGAAGGCTGAGCCGATGAGAGGCCCTTCACTCGGGAAGGAAATGCATTGGAGAAGAAACCTCTCCCTGGATTGTCGGGGAGATTGGGGTCTCTTGGCTCAAGTGGTTTAAGTGGCGGGCTCAAACCTGTTGCGGGCCTTGGGGTGAGTGCGCTACCGGTAGTGCTAGTTCGGACAGTGGATTTGCTCATTCATGTTGTGGTTAATGGTTTGTTGCAGCCTCTGAAGAGCGGGCAAAGAGCTTGGACGGTCTGGTATTGATCTGGACAGTGCAGATGATTTTAGAAGCGACGATTTGTCTAAACCGAAAGGGCCCCTCGGCACAGTGCTGGGTAAAAGCCTCGGCTGCCGTCACCATCAGTCACGTCGATGGCAATGAGTGGGGCCAAGTCGAATACTGACATGACTGCCGATTTTGAAGAAAAGCGTGAAAGGCTTGCACAAAATCATGCTGAAAGGCTGCGAGAGATTCAGGAGTTGCACGAAAGCGAACTCGAGTCTCTCCGGAAAAAATGAAAGCGCAGATTGAAGATGTTCAAGACGCAGAGGAGATGAAGCTCAAGGAGCTAAAGCGCGAGCTCGACAAGAAGAAGAGTGATTTGGAGAACCAATTTGACCGAGAGGAGAATGCTTTGCAACGCAGTCGCAAAGCCCAACTGAAAGCGACTCGACACGGAGACTGAAAATGCTCTCAGTCACAAGAAACAGGATCTGGATCGTGAGTTCAAGTCAGAAATTGAGAAGCTGCGGCTCAAGCACGAGGCACAGCAGCGGGAGATCCAGGACGACTTTGATCAGAAATCTGTAAAATTGGCAGAAAAAATGAAAGCCATATTTGGAGACAAGAAAGATGCCGCACAGATTGCCACGGAATTGAAATCGGAAGTTGAGCGGCTACACGAGCATCAGAAAAGCCTCAACCAAGAACTGAGTGATACTCGCAGTGAAAAGGACACGCTTCTTCAAGATAAGGATGTTGCTGAGAAAGAACGCGACAAGGCTTACTGCGATGTTGAAGAACTTCGAAGGAAGTTTTCAGAGGCAACACGCTCTGAATCATCACCAGTTCCTTCACAAGAGTGCACTAAGTGCACTATATGGGAAAATCAGGTATCATCTCTCAAGGCTGAGTACAATGACTCCAAAGGACAGCTGGAACACGTACGAAAAGAGCTGGCGGTGTTAAAGCTAGAGCTCGAATCCCGAGCTGTTTCAAAAGGAGAGATGGACGACGCGGTAAAGACTTTCCGTAACCAAGAAGGCATTCTGAAGCAGGAAATTGTAACCCTGCAGCGACAGCTAACATCACTTGAAGCGGAGACTTGTGAGTTGAGATCCAAGAGCGCTGCTCTTCAATCTGAAAAGGATGCGGCGGGTCAAATCCAGGCTTCAGCAGCAGGGGGAAGTGAACAATTAGAAGCACTACAGAAGCAGTTATCATCGGCCCAGGCTGACGTAACCAACACGAAGAATGAGCTCAATGATTTGCAAGATCAGCACGTGGTGATACAAACGACCAATTCTCAGATCAAGGAGCAGTTGATGAAAGAATTAAATGGGAGAAAGGCTCTTCGGGAGAAATTGGATTCGAAGACTGAAGACGTCACACAGCTTGCTGCAGATTTGATCAAGTGTCAGCAACAGCTTCAAGGGCTTCAGCAGCAACTTGATAGCGAGCTGCGAACACGGCGCGAGCAGGAGAGCTCTTGCAATGCACTCCGGAAAGATGTTCAAAACCTAGACCGAGCAAAGAAGAAGGTTGAAGCCAAACTGGGTGAGCTGGAAAGTGAGAGACGTAACCTCAAACTCGAGCTGCTAGACGGCAGTGAGGAAAAGGTGCGCCTTATCGATCTTGAAAAGGAGGTTAGCCGACTTCATGATCAGCAGCGACGCCTGGAAGATGAAGTGAATACAACCCGCAGTAAAAGAGGCCCTCCTGCGGAATAAAAGTGCTGCGGAGACGGAGCTTATTGAAGCTCAACGTGTCATAGGCGAACTTCGACAACTTTTATCAGAAGCAAATCGACCAGAATCATCAGTAGCATTGTCTCTAGAGTGTGCAAAATGTTCCGCTCGGGAGGATCGGGGTTCGTCACTGGAGATCGAGTATTCCGCGGCTCAAAGTGAACTGGACAAACTGCGAATGGAGCTCGTGAAAATAAAGCAAGACACTGAAGCTCGACTTGCAACAGCTCGTGAAAGTGCCAGTGCAGCCATCTCTATACTTCAAAGAGAAAAGGATGACGCGTTAAAAGCTTTACGCGACCAAGATTCGCTTTCGAAAAGAGAGATTGCGGTCCTGCAGGAAAAACTAACTGCAGTTGAGGCAGACACTAGCACGCTGAGAACAACATGTGATTCTCTTTACAGCGAAAAGGGCACAGCTGTTCGAAGCCAGTACGATATCTCGTCTTCAGCATCTGCAGCACAAGACCAAATAAAATTATTAGAGCGTCAACTTGCAGCTGCGCTGACATCACCAGTGCGAATGCTGACCTCCATGATCTGCAAAACCAACATGCAGCAATGCTGACAACAAACAAGCAGACGAAGGAGCAGCTCATGAAGGAGGCCAATGACAAGAAGCTACTTCGTGAGCAATTGGATGCCAAAGCAGAAGAAGCGGTACAGCGCCTCACGACAACGCACCAGCACCAGATGATGTCACTGCAGCAACAGCTTGAGAACGAGTCTCGGACTCGAAAGAACGGGAGGACGCGTGTGATGCACTGCGCAACGAGTTCAACGCGTTGGAACAAACAAAACGCAAATGTGATACAGAATTGGGTCGTCTGGAGACAAGCGTCATCTGGAGTCGGAAAAAGCAATACTAACCTTGCGCCTAGATGAAATGAGTATGTCGCGTAAACGTGACGAAAAGTCAGTTGTGTCTGTGGAGGAGGCCTTAGCAGACAAGAAGATGGAGGCAGAGCAGTTTCGAGCAAATTTGAAGGTTGCGGTAACAGATAAGGAACACTTAGAAGCTCGTATGAAAGTGCTGAACCAAGATTTCGAACAACTCCTCGCAAAGGCACGTCGACTGGAGGCGGAGTATGAAAGCGAGCGTATTCGATGCCAAACGATCGAAAAGGAAAGAGACACAGCGTCACAGAAACAACAAAGTTTGATTATTGAGCTTGGAACGAGTCAACGCAAGTCTTGTACTCTCAGCACCCAAGTCTCCGAGCTACAGGTCCTACTTAGTCAGGCAAAGGCAAACGAGCAAGCCTCTTCGAGCAAGGTAGAAGAGATTAGCCAGACGTGTTGTCAGATAGAACAACAGAAAGAACGCGACGACTTCGCAACGAAAATGAAGCTGCAGCAGGCTGAAGTGGATCACGAAAACATTATTCACGCGAAGGAGAGAGCTGAGCTGCAG
>JAAKBF010000217.1:0-176368 GCA_012656075.1 Phytophthora hibernalis
AAACCTCGCTGAGTACGCAGGTATGAACAATGGTGTCTTGACCGCGCTGGAGCACGGCACCGAGGATTTAATTGTGGTGGGAGACTCGAGACTCGCAATCCAGCAGTCCCTAGGGGTGATGGCCTGTCGGAAGGAAACTCTGATGGCCCAACTCAACCACCACCGAGAACTCACAGCCAAGCTTCGGTCGGTGAAATACCTCCCGTGATCCGAGAGTTCAATGCAGCTGCAGACTCGTTAGCTACAGAAGCTCTCAACAGCAAACAGTCCAGCGTGGTTTCGACCGAAACCAGGAAAACGGAGTTAGTCGAGCTCAACCGAATCGACGAAGTCATCTACGAGCCTTCGCCAGGTCGCCACGCCAACACTCGGCGAAGCGGCCACCGACGAGAGAGCGTCGGTCAACCTAGCCCGGACTCGTGTGGCCCGCCAAGCACCCTGTAACAAATCTTTTTCGATTTTGTGAGGGAAGTGCCGGATTACATAACCGTCACGACCCGTCGACAAGCGAGAGCACAGAAGAAGCGTGTCCGGTTTGCGAACGAGCCCTCGGTGATGGGCCAGGATGACACAACACGACGAGACGAAGCAGATGAGGTAGCCTCAGAGACTCAGAACGAAGCAGAAATCGAGCTACCAACGACCGAGGCCAGCGTCAGAGCACCAAATGCAAACGATGTCGACCCGGTAACCATTCAAGAAGAGCGAAGAGGAAGGATCTCCGCTGCCCAGGACGAGGAGCTGAGGTCAAACCTCAAGGCCGTTCTCCGAGGCGAGGAAGCTAGCCTGAGTTACAGTGCAGCGAGAGATGCATGGAAAATGGCCGACAAGTTTGCGCTAAGCGAGGACGGTGTGCTGTATATTATCGGAGCGAACCGTCGGTGGACTAACGAAAACCAAGAGGAGACCAAGATGCGACTGGTGGTACCCACAACGATGATTCAGGAAGTATTACAGAGCTGCCATGACTCGTTAGAAGGTGGCCACCAAGGTATCGGTCGAACATACCACCGAGCGAAAATGGATTATTATTGGATCGGACTGTACGCAGACGTTGAGCGGCATGTGCGGTCCTGCCCAGACTGCAGCTCGAGCAAAAGTCGACCGCAGCTCAGAGGGTACTGGGAATGTACTAGTCGAGAGACCATTCCAGCTGGTGTCGATGGATTTCGTCATACCATTGCCGAAATCTCGGCGAGGGAATACCGCGCTGCTACTGTTTCAATGCTCGTTCACAGGATTCGTCATGGGGAAAGCCATGTCAGATACTACCGCATTAAAAGTCGCTCAAGCGTTCGAAGAGTGTGTCTACCGAAGGTTCGGGGCGCCAACGATGATTCGCCATGACCGAGACCCTCGGTTCATGAGTGAGGTTTTCCAAGCATTTGCTGAGATGATGCAATCTCGGTCGAGGGCCACGTTGAGTTATCGTCCGCAAGCAAACGGGCAGCAAGAACGATCAGTCAAGACCGTCATGCAGTCAGTGCGAGTGTATGCGGAAGACCCGTTGCAACAAGACTGGGACGAGATCGCCGAACGACTTGTCTTCGCTATCAACAACTCTCAGGACGGCACTCGGAAGGATACTCCGTTCTACCTCGTTCATGGGTGGGATGCTCGGTCTGCTGCGAGCAATGTCGTCGTCGCTAAAACGAGGATCCCGAGGGCAAACCGATGCGCTAGCATGGCGCCGAGAAGTGAACGGACAACAAGAAATTGCATGGAAAATGGCGATGGAGTACCAGAAGGTCGAGAAGGCTCGGAGAGCCCGCGAGCACAACGAGTCGCTTAACCGACGTGAAGCAGCAGCAGTACCGAGGATTCCAGCGAAGGACAGCGAGAACATAGTAGCACCGAATCGCGACGGGTCAGAGGTACCATTGGATGCCGAAAGGCAGGGACAACGACGGAAACCGACGGCAACGAAACCTCGGACACCGGGCAGGAAGAGACTGGGGCATCTCCCGAAGCTACTGAAGAAGCACCGAGGTCTCTATTCAAGCCTGGAGCAGGGTGGCAGGGTGTGGCTCTACATGGAGCGCGTGAAACCAGGATTGACCAAGAAGCTAGCACACCGATGGCACGGGCCATTCCGGATCAAGAAGAAGGTTGAAGAGTTCGCATATGAGCTAGAGCTGCCGGATCAGAGTGGTTATCGGTTCTACCCAGTGGTGCATGTCTCACGGCTCAAGGCGGTGAACGAATATGGCGACCGACCGAGGAGTCGGCTGACAGCTGAGGTGACCGAGGATACGAGGATTGATTTTGACGAGGAGCTGTTACCGGAAGATAGCTGGGAGCCTGACAGAGTGGCAGGCGAATACGAAGTAGAGGCTATTCTGGACGATCAATCACCGCTAACAACGAGCACCAATCGCGCTGTCAGAGAGTTCAAGGTGAAGTGGGTCGCCATGACGAGCCTACCTGGGAACCAGCATCGAACTTGTCGTGCGGCGGGTTGCTTTACGACTATTTGCGAACTCGACGCAGCGAACGACGACTCCAAATGGTTCAGGTGGCCGACGAGGACTAGCTCGAATCGCTACCGAGGATTGAACTGCCTACGGGGTTGGTACAGCCCGTAGAAGCAGACGAAAAATGATACTGTACCAGAATGGAAGTCACTGACCACTGAACGACCAAGTCTCCTGGGAGGCTCGGTTTGTGACGGCGAAGTGACGAGATGAACTGCCTACGGGATTATGCGGCCCGTAGCGTCAGATGAAGATGACTACCGCATTAAACTGCATATGTGTATATGATGTGAACGAACTCGAAATGGATTTGGATTAAGTGGAACGGTAACGAACCACGGTGCTCGGACAACGTGAGATTAGCAAGAGGAATGAACGACGAAGCACAACAGCGCAAGACCGAGGTCTAGATGTCGGCGGAGGAAGCTAAATCAGCCAACACATCCAGGTTCGACGTCTGGCCAGACACAGACCCGCCGGAGGATGTTGGAGTGGCAGCAGGGGCAGCGAGTCCTCGGCTTGGCCTTCATCCTTACCTTCATCATCCGTTGGTCCTGGGAGAACAGCAACCGAAGCCTGAGGGACCCACGGAGCCACGATCGAACTTGGAGCCAAGGACGAGTCCACCATAATGCCCGAAATCACCTCCGCCTCGGTCATGCCACGAGGCACGAATAGCGGCACCGGAGAATTGCACGGCGCGAAAGTAGTGTTGAATGGGTGACTGGAGGGCGCGTGTTCCGCCACAGTTGACGAGCATCCAGAGTCGCGAGCTCGCCGATCCAATCCTCGGACGTCGGGGCCCACTCAATCACCTCGAACGAGTATTGGAGGTAACTGGGTTCCAACAAAACTCGGTCGGGGCTTCACGAGGCTTGCCAGCACGCTCGACGCACCACTCCCAACAGCGGTACACCATCTGCTGACGCAATCGATCCGCTCGGAGGTTCCGAGCCTTGTTGTACTCTGCCCATGCCGCTCGTAATGAGATGACCGAGGGGTCATCACCGAGCCTCTGAGCCATGCTCCGGAGGAAAGCTTCAACGGCCGAGACTTGGACCCAGTGGCGTCGCTCCCATAGTGCCAGACCGAGGTCTGCTTTCTCGGTTCGGTCGGTGGACACGCCCTGGAATTGACGCCACATCTTGACGAACCGAGCTAATCCAGTGGCACGAGTCGAATTTTCGAGCCTGGAGGGTGCTGATCAATGGTGAAACAGCACGGGTTCTCCGGCAACTTCGAGCGCACTTGCTGCCACGGGTGACTAGGATTGACCCAATCCGCCATGGCTTGATGCCAGCCACCGAGCACGGGGACTCAACACCGCGAGCAATGGGTGGAGTCAGGCTGCTGTTGTGGATTTGACACCAAGCCTCTTGTGCACCCGGAGCAGTGAATCCAGGTAACAGGTACGGGCCAGCCATCAGGGCAAGGCGCTGTGACGGTGTCCCTGGCGCAGTAGGCACTGCCGGCGTGAACGTACTTGGGTCGGTGCCAGGAACCGTGGAAAGCGTAGCCGTCACTTGTGTGCGACCGTCGGAGACCCGACCGAGACCTCGGTGTATGCCCTTGCGGCAGTAGCTGGAGGCGTTGAACCATCGGTGGCCCTGCAATCGAACCAGCAGGAGTTGATGGCACTACGATAGCAGGAACCGGAGTAGGCACCGCCACCGAGGTCACGGGCGTCGTGACCGAGGAGGTGGTCGGTACTCCACCCGACGACGGCAATGACGCGGAGACCGGCTGCGATACAGGAACAGCCGGCACGCTCGGTGGAGTCGGGGTAGGCTGAGTCGAGACCGACGGAGTCGGCGGAGTCACGACCGAGGCCGTCCGCGACGACACTGGCGGCGTCGGGGTCACCGAGCTGTTAGGTGAAGCCGAAACAATTGGTGACCCCGAGGTCTGAAAGACTCGGACGATGACGGGGAGCCAATGATGAAGTCATCGGACGCCTCCAGAGTCTCCAGTTCCCGCTGGGACCGCAAAGTGGCCAATACCTACACACTGCGGGTGGGTCGACCATCCCGACGAGACGGTGAAGTCACTGCCGAGGAAAACGACCCATAAGCGAGGATCGCAGCCGTCCGGGGATCGGTATCGACCTCATCACCCGACAAGTCAATGACTTCGGCCGGAGGTGGGGATCCAGGTGGGAGGACTCGGTGGAGATCCAGGCGGAGGATCCCGACGACGAACTGACCGAAGGGCTCGGTGACGATCCAGCAGGAAGCCCAGACGCATGGAGAGGTGGTGGCGTACTGACCGAGGGTGTAGGCGTGGGTCTCCGAGCGGGGGCCCCCAAACGCTTGACGGACGACCCAACCGCTTGTTGGCAGGAAGGGTCGACTTCGGCGGTCAGACGGGACGTGTGGGTATACGCCGGCGTCGCCTGCGGTGGCGGGCTTGGGATGCTTGCTGCCGGAGGCTCTTGCGTCGATTCCTTCGACGCTGGGATACCGATGGAATGAGCGGCAGGTCGTCCAAATCCTCGGAGGCACCATCTGCCACCGAAGCTGCCTGCGCTGGAGGCTTGGGCCCCGGCTCCGAGGCCTTGGGCTCTTGATCGTCGTCCTCCGAGCTCTCCGAAGACACACTCCGACTACGTTTCGATGTGATGCTCGGAGGAGAAAACCAAGCAACTCCCAGTCGATGTTGTCCGCAGTAATACCTGAACGAGGTAGAGAAGAGCTTAGGACGACCGATGGAGCAAGGAAAGAAGGGTAGAACGTACCAGCAGAAGCAAGCACCAATGTGTCAACATCGAGCTCGTGGGGAGCAGCGTGGCGACGCAGAATGGAGTTCGCCCGCTTCAAGCTCGCGACTTGAGCTTCGAGGGCTTGAAGTTGTGGAGGGACTGCACCGACCGAGGCTTGGTCGGAAGCTTCAAGGGCAGCCTGATGCTGAGCCACCTGCTCCGTATAGGCGACCAAGCCAGCCTTAAAACGCTCACGGTCCTGGTCGAGGAGTCGCTGCGTCGACGTCGCCGAAGCCTCGGCCGTGGTCGCACGAGCAGCCCACAGCCCCACGATGCGATCATGGTCGGCAATGGCAGTGTTGGCCTGGCGCAGATGCGCGGCAGCCTGGTCGTGCTCGTCCTTGAGAGCGATGTAGGACTGACGAAGGCTATCCAGAGAGTCACGAGTACGACTCTCGTCGCTGACAGCAGGTGCTGAAGCGCTCGAACTGCTCGCGTTTCTACCTGGAGAGGTCCTCGATGTCAGCGAGCCGGGCCTTGAGCTCCGCCACCTCGTTACGAAGGTCGACGACGAGCTCAGCCTCACCCGGTGGAGTTGGCCGGGAGCCACAGCGGCATTCAGAACCTCGCCGAGGTCTGTGGCTTGCTCCATCCGGCTGTCGAGAGACGAATCGACTCGCCGAGGACGCTGACGGGCCACACCAACCACGAGCTGACCCAATTGGAGGAGACGCTGCTCGACCAGAGCAGAGACCGAAGGATCGGTCGGAGCAACGGGAGTGGGAGTGACGCCGGAGGTGTCGGTCTGACACCCTACCGTGACAAGACGAGTGTCTCGGGCGCCCAGGGGCCGGGGACCGCCGCGGGAGTACCGCGAAGCAGGTATACCAGGACAGGCTAAGCTTCTGGGGATGACGGAGACGTACGAAGCGGCGAACCTTCGGCTGCACCACCATCAGCTGGCGGAGGACCATCGGGACATTGTGGAGTTGGTACCGAAGACTCGACAAGGCCGGGAACGTCGGCAGGAGCATCAGCGGGCTCCGGCGATGTGCTGTGGTATTGATGGAAGATGGAATGAAGAGTTAGAAAGAGTGCAAGATGTTGAGGTGATGAAGGTGGAGGAGCCTACCTCGTCGCTCGGAGTGATGGCACGGAGAGCGGCGGCGGTGGCGTCGTCGAGAAGACGTGACGGATGAGCCATGATGCGAAGATGCGAAGCGCCACGACGCGCACTACTTGTGGAAGCTTGCGTCGAGGCGGGGGCAGTTGTGGTGTTGGGTTTTGGGGCGCTCGGTCACCAGTCGGCAAGGTTGCCCTTGCTGAAGGAAAGTGACCGGTGCGCCCTGATTGGCGGATTACATTCCCCGCGCCACAGTGACCACGATAGTTTAGTGACCGAGGCCTCGGTCGGGTATAATAATAAATTCCCGGCCGAGAGTACGAACCCTCGTTTGTACCCATTTCAGTTTCGTACCTTCGGTATTATAGATCCGGGAACAGGATCACATACGGGGATCGGTTCACACTGGATATTTGTATTTAGATATAGGACTAGCTATAGGATTGACTACAGAGGCTCTCAGAGCCATAGATGAACATAAATAAATCAGCAGCCTTCCCCTCAAGTCACCAAGGGTCAAGTCCGTCTTCGGTAAGTCTAGCTAGCTTATCTTAGGGTCTGGATACACTCGGCTTGTGGGATGCTGATCAGCGAGCCTAAGGTACATTGAACCGAGGGTTTGTTGCTGGTCAGTCCAAGAGATTAGAGTGGCTGAGTGTTGGGAGCGACGAGAAGCGTCGTTCGCCATATATGATAGTGGAACCGAGTGTTCCATACACTACCCGCCGAGGTTTTACCTCGGCAAACCCATATCAGGCTTGACAGCCGGTACCCTTCCTTCTGAGGGACTGCGGGGTTCGCGCGAAAGCGCAATATTGCATACTAGCCCTCGCTCGTGGCTAGTGGTGCAGGTTATTGGGTTGGCCTAATACAACCTAGGTGTACAGAGGGTTCACATCCAACCCGGCGTAAGGGATCGTTCCTGGTCTTCAGGTTTGATCCAACGCTCGTTGACCTGACAAGGGAAGCGAGTGGACTCATACCATTTGGTAGTGAGAATTTCTGCGTGATCCTACACGACAACATCACACATTTAACGAGAGTGAGACACTACTTGACCCGGAAGGGCCGAATCGCTAGGGATAGCCAACAACGCCGACCTAACTCGGCGATTGTTGTGATTGCAAGGTAGAATTCCACGTCTGACGAAATTGTGTGTTTTGCAACACCACACAGGTGTATTGGTTCGAATGGAGTAAATCTATACCAAACACAGACTGTTAGCAAAGAAACAACATATAAGTTTGAGTATGAGTCTAGAACCCGAGAACATTCTGGATCTGTGCCCCAGTTTCAACAATGAAGGACAAACCTGGTGCGTACGCCGGTTGTAAATCTTCAGATAGGATTCCAGTTCAGCCCAGCTCGCGAACACTTTCCGATCAACTTCTGGCATATGGACTAACTCGTCTTGGGCGACGATGTCACCTCCGTCGTTCCGGTCAGCGGCTGACGAAATGAAGCCCCCACTCGATTCACTTGAGTCGGAAGCCTCAATGTTACTATCGTTGTCCAATGATCTCCTAACTCGATCTCCATAGATTTTCCCTCCAGTGGCCCTTTTAATTATTGTGTGTGTACATGTATCCATAATGGTCAGATTTGTGGTGTGCTGTTTTCGAATCTCCTCCGTTTCTATTGGGTGAAAATGCACTTTACAAAGATAAAGTGTTTAATTTCCACTTCCAAACTGTCCACCAAATGTCAACTGCCAGCGGTCCGTCCACCGGCGGTGGCGGCGACATCATCAACGTGCTGCTCGAGGTGGCGTGTCTCTAAGTCCCTACTATCGCCTTCTTCGTCACCCTCTCACTTGCATCACCCGCAGACCATCACGGAGCAGGCGGAGCGACTGCGAATGGCGCAACGGACCCATGGAGAGTGTAAAGAGCAGTCAGCCTTAGCATCTTCTTCCTCTCGCCTGTCTGAACTTCCATTGTGTATGACATTTGCCAGTCCACGTGAAGGCATCGGACGATCTGAAGCAGCTGGCGCTGCTCTTCGTCATGAATGGCGAACACGACAAGGCGCTTCCTCTGCTGCATCGGCGCCTCGTCATCCACGAGAAGTTTGGATCTGGTACGGAGACGCCAAGTGCCAATTCAAGGGCTAATTATGTGACTCACTTACTGTATATTGCAGATGCCTTGGCGGCGGAAGCGCTGCAGGAGCTGGGCACAGTCTACAGGCTCCATGGGATGCCGGACATTGCGGTGCAGCACCTGCTGCGGTCCCTGGCGCTGCGTGAAAAGTGCCACGGACAGAACAGCCTCAAGGTGGCCGAGACGCTCAACAGCCTCGCGCTCGTGAGTCAAATGTGAGGGCACCTGAGCTGATGACGGGGAGGGAGTGCAGGTCTATTGTTTAACGGGTGGCTTTCGTTGTAGGCAGGGGGAGACGGAGCAGGTGGAGAAGTACCAACTGCGCAGTCTGCAGGTCCTGTACGACAGCGCCGAGCCGGAGGACATCGAGAGCGAGGACATCCCGTGGGAGGTCTACAAGCGGCTCAAGCTGCAACGCGGACCGTCAACTGCTGCCAACAGCATCACGCTACTGAAGGGCAATATGCGCAAGAGCGTTATGCACGTCGTCTATAAATCTTCCGGTGCGCTGAGTCAACTGAGGAGTATGGGAGACTCGATAAGGGGGAGACTACTGGCTTGAAGGAGAAACAACTCGGATCAATGGCGGATACTGCGTCTGGGGTGGACGCGGATCGAAAACGCATCGTGCAATCTCACTCCGAGACCATGGTGAATGCCTCACGTGGCTTGTTTGCCAGCGACAACGCTAGCGTTCAGCTTCCCCCTTTCCAGACGGACAGTGGTGGGTCCATCGACGATATTCAAGACAGTAATAATCCTCTGACCCAGTCAAGGATCAATTTTCCTTTGAGTCAAAGCTCGCGAGCACTCCGACCACGTCACGATGACTCAGTCAGTAACACGGTGGCGTTCCCTGCTACGGATAGCGAGGCCCCCTTGCGTTTGTCGTCGGCGGTGCCCATTTCACATAGTATTCGCGATTTCCCAACGCTGCAGCAACGCGTAGAGTCATTGAAGCGCCGCATCTTAGCGGGGTACCCGGATGTAAATGCTGACGTTGCCCGACTAACAGCAGACGTGGACCGCATCAAAGCACGAGAGCTACGGGAAGTGGGCACGACGATGGTCGCGCTGGTTCACGAGATGAACAGACTTTGTGTACGCACAGATCTGGCACAGCAGCAATTACCCGTACTGGAAGGGATGCTGGAGAAGAAGAGCGCATCGATCTTTCGTGGCTGGGAGAAAAGATGGTTCAAGGTGGACCCGAAGACGTTCACCCTGAGCTATCATTTCAGCAAGGATGACTATGCTCGAGGGTTCACGCCTCGCGGAGGCTTTGCAGTCTCGCGAATTTCAAACATTCTTGTGCAGCGTCACGCACGCGGTAGCCACTTCCACTTTGATGTGGTAGTGGACTTGAGCACGCGTCTGAACCCTCAAGGCTCGCGTACGTACGAGTTGCGATGTGAAGACGAACAATCGCTGCGCTATTGGGTGGAGACTTTGCACTATTACAAGGCCATGGCTCAAAAGACTCCACCAAGACCCTCGACAAGCTAACGTGCCTATTGGGCGGCGGACGACTGTTTCGTTGCAGGATGCGTAATACGTATGCAGTGAAGAGGTGCCCTCCTCAAAATCTTCCTGGTACTGTAACGACTTCTCAGTTGTTGGGCTGAGAAGGCAGCGATGGACGGACAGAGCGACAGCATCGTGCTGGAGGAGGAGATCGACCCGAACTATGAGCCGACAGAGAAGGAAGTGCTGGAGTACGCCACGTGGCTTGGGATGGATTTAGAGGCTGAACGCGATCTATTCTGGATCGCTCGAGAGGGTCTCAAGGTGGGTGGTCTCTTACTCTTCATCTTCTTCCTGGGGACGTGCACGTCCTTCCGTCATTCAAGCCAGTACAGTGACGATGCTTCTTCCTGAGGACTGCTAACGAAGTGAATATTTCACTTTGGGTTACAGGCTCCATTACCAGAAAACTGGAAACCGTGCAAGACGACTGACACTGAAGAAATCTACTATTTCAACTTTGGTACTGGCCAAAGCACCTGGGATCACCCCTGCGATGAGGTTCGACGCAAGTAATACGCGGCTTTGCTAAGTTGTTAAATACTAACTCACTGCTTCAGTTTTATCGCAACCTGTACGAAGAGCACAAGAAGAAGCGACAGACGAACGATGTACAGGTAGATAGATGATTTACTTTAAGCAACGCTACAGCTGGTACCTCAAATTCTGACATCCTCCTCGCTATGTAAACAATAACAGGAAACGGACGAAAAGAAAAATAAAGTTAAAGAGGACGTGGCAGAGCTTTTAGGCCGGAAGAACAGCAAGAAAAAAAGGTTCTCTAGCGAAGGCTGAGCCGATGAGAGGCCCTTCACTCGGGAAGGAAATGCATTGGAGAAGAAACCTCTCCCTGGATTGTCGGGGAGATTGGGGTCTCTTGGCTCAAGTGGTTTAAGTGGCGGGCTCAAACCTGTTGCGGGCCTTGGGGTGAGTGCGCTACCGGTAGTGCTAGTTCGGACAGTGGATTTGCTCATTCATGTTGTGGTTAATGGTTTGTTGCAGCCTCTGAAGAGCGAGGCAAAAGAGCTTGGACGGTCTGGTATTGATCTGGACAGTGCAGATGATTTTAGAAGCGACGATTTGTCTAAACCGAAAGGGCCCCTCGGCACAGTGCTGGGTAAAAAGCCTCGGCTGCCGTCACCATCAGTCACGTCGATGGCAATGAGTGGGGCCAAGTCGAATACTGACATGACTGCCGATTTTGAAGAAAAGCGTGAAAGGCTTGCACAAAATCATGCTGAAAGGCTGCGAGAGATTCAGGAGTTGCACGAAAGCGAACTCGAGTCTCTCCGGAAAAAATGAAAGCGCAGATTGAAGATGTTCAAGACGCAGAGGAGATGAAGCTCAAGGAGCTAAAGCGCGAGCTCGACAAGAAGAAGAGTGATTTGGAGAACCAATTTGACCGAGAGGAGAATGCTTTGCAACGCAGTCGCAAAGCCCAACTGAAGCGACTCGACACGGAGACTGAAAATGCTCTCAGTCACAAGAAACAGGATCTGGATCGTGAGTTCAAGTCAGAAATTGAGAAGCTGCGGCTCAAGCACGAGGCACAGCAGCGGGAGATCCAGGACGACTTTGATCAGAAATCTGTAAAATTGGCAGAAAAATGAAAGCCATATTTGGAGACAAGAAAGATGCCGCACAGATTGCCACGGAATTGAAATCGGAAGTTGAGCGGCTACACGAGCATCAGAAAAGCCTCAACCAAGAACTGAGTGATACTCGCAGTGAAAAGGACACGCTTCTTCAAGATAAGGATGTTGCTGAGAAAGAACGCGACAAGGCTTACTGCGATGTTGAAGAACTTCGAAGGAAGTTTTCAGAGGCAACACGCTCTGAATCATCACCAGTTCCTTCACAAGAGTGCACTAAGTGCACTATATGGGAAAATCAGGTATCATCTCTCAAGGCTGAGTACAATGACTCCAAAGGACAGCTGGAACACGTACGAAAAGAGCTGGCGGTGTTAAAGCTAGAGCTCGAATCCCGAGCTGTTTCAAAAGGAGAGATGGACGACGCGGTAAAGACTTTCCGTAACCAAGAAGGCATTCTGAAGCAGGAAATTGTAACCCTGCAGCGACAGCTAACATCACTTGAAGCGGAGACTTGTGAGTTGAGATCCAAGAGCGCTGCTCTTCAATCTGAAAAGGATGCGGCGGGTCAAATCCAGGCTTCAGCAGCAGGGAAGTGAACAATTAGAAGCACTACAGAAGCAGTTATCATCGGCCCAGGCTGACGTAACCAACACGAAGAATGAGCTCAATGATTTGCAAGATCAGCACGTGGTGATACAAACGACCAATTCTCAGATCAAGGAGCAGTTGATGAAAGAATTAAATGGGAGAAAGGCTCTTCGGGAGAAATTGGATTCGAAGACTGAAGACGTCACACAGCTTGCTGCAGATTTGATCAAGTGTCAGCAACAGCTTCAAGGGCTTCAGCAGCAACTTGATAGCGAGCTGCGAACACGGCGCGAGCAGGAGAGCTCTTGCAATGCACTCCGGAAAGATGTTCAAAACCTAGACCGAGCAAAGAAGAAGGTTGAAGCCAAACTGGGTGAGCTGGAAAGTGAGAGACGTAACCTCAAACTCGAGCTGCTAGACGGCAGTGAGGAAAAGGTGCGCCTTATCGATCTTGAAAAGGAGGTTAGCCGACTTCATGATCAGCAGCGACGCCTGGAAGATGAAGTGAATACAACCCGCAGTAAAAAGAGGCCCTCCTGCGGAATAAAAGTGCTGCGGAGACGGAGCTTATTGAAGCTCAACGTGTCATAGGCGAACTTCGACAACTTTTATCAGAAGCAAATCGACCAGAATCATCAGTAGCATTGTCTCTAGAGTGTGCAAAATGTTCCGCTCGGGAGGATCGGGGTTCGTCACTGGAGATCGAGTATTCCGCGGCTCAAAGTGAACTGGACAAACTGCGAATGGAGCTCGTGAAAATAAAGCAAGACACTGAAGCTCGACTTGCAACAGCTCGTGAAAGTGCCAGTGCAGCCATCTCTATACTTCAAAGAGAAAAGGATGACGCGTTAAAAGCTTTACGCGACCAAGATTCGCTTTCGAAAAGAGAGATTGCGGTCCTGCAGGAAAAACTAACTGCAGTTGAGGCAGACACTAGCACGCTGAGAACAACATGTGATTCTCTTTACAGCGAAAAGGGCACAGCTGTTCGAAGCCAGTACGATATCTCGTCTTCAGCATCTGCAGCACAAGACCAAATAAAATTATTAGAGCGTCAACTTGCAGCTGCACAAGCTGACATCACCAGTGCGAATGCTGACCTCCATGATCTGCAAAACCAACATGCAGCAATGCTGACAACAAACAAGCAGACGAAGGAGCAGCTCATGAAGGAGGCCAATGACAAGAAGCTACTTCGTGAGCAATTGGATGCCAAAGCAGAAGAAGCGGTACAGCGCCTCACGACAACGCACCAGCACCAGATGATGTCACTGCAGCAACAGCTTGAGAACGAGTCTCGGACTCGAAAGAACGGGAGGACGCGTGTGATGCACTGCGCAACGAGTTCAACGCGTTGGAACAAACAAAACGCAAATGTGATACAGAATTGGGTCGTCTGGAGAGTGACAAGCGTCATCTGGAGTCGGAAAAAGCAATACTAACCTTGCGCCTAGATGAAATGAGTATGTCGCGTAAACGTGACGAAAAGTCAGTTGTGTCTGTGGAGGAGGCCTTAGCAGACAAGAAGATGGAGGCAGAGCAGTTTCGAGCAAATTTGAAGGTTGCGGTAACAGATAAGGAACACTTAGAAGCTCGTATGAAAGTGCTGAACCAAGATTTCGAACAACTCCTCGCAAAGGCACGTCGACTGGAGGCGGAGTATGAAAGCGAGCGTATTCGATGCCAAACGATCGAAAAGGAAAGAGACACAGCGTCACAGAAACAACAAAGTTTGATTATTGAGCTTGGAACGAGTCAACGCAAGTCTTGTACTCTCAGCACCCAAGTCTCCGAGCTACAGGTCCTACTTAGTCAGGCAAAGGCAAACGAGCAAGCCTCTTCGAGCAAGGTAGAAGAGATTAGCCAGACGTGTTGTCAGATAGAACAACAGAAAGAACGCGACGACTTCGCAACGAAAATGAAGCTGCAGCAGGCTGAAGTGGATCACGAAAACATTATTCACGCGAAGGAGAGAGCTGAGCTGCAGCTACAAACAAGGGAGAAGGAGCTGGTTTCTGCAAAAGACGAAATTTCCAGAAGGGAGAATGAAATTGAGTCACTACAAGCCCGCGTCAAGTCTCTACTGAGTGACAAGGGAAATGTTCAAGCTGCTCTGCTGAATGCCAATATGGTGAACGCAGCTTCAGCCTCTACCAATCGTGAACCCTCCAAGTCTCTCAGTGCTAACACCGATGTGATGCTTGTGAAGCTCCAGCTTGCAGACGCAAACAGGAACGAGCTAGAACTTCACCTGGCTGACATTTCTTCGCAGCTTGAAAATTCGACTCGCCGGTGTGCTTCTCTTGAAGCACGATGCCGAGATCAATCGGTTGAAATCGAATCGCTGCACGTCGAAGTGGCATCGGTTCGTTCAGTATGTCAGAAAATGCACGTGTCTGCGCTAGAATCCCTGGCTCTTGTGGAAAGACTTGAATACGAGCACAAGAAACGCACCCTGAGGAACGACTTCCTGAAGCAGTTGCGTGACTTCCAGGAGAGAGAAGAGCACGCACTTGTTCGGCATAAAGCTCGGCTACGTGCTCAATACGAGAGACACTTGGAGGATCTAGTGGCTGAGCTTGAGAAGGCGCGGCAGCAGTGTGTGGAACAAGAGGAAGTATTATCGATGCAAATGATTGAGCAAATACGACAGGAGCGGAATATGAGGCGAGCGGAAGCAAAACGTCAGATTCGAGAAGAGCTGAAGCAATTTGAGCAAGAGCTACATGAACGTAAAGCCCGCGATATTGAGCTCATCTCCAAAGCTATCGAAAAGGAAGAGGACGATTTAGGCTCCAGACTCCGCGAGATTCGTCAGGTTACGCGTGAAGAGGAGCTTGCAAAGCAGCACAAGTTACCGCGCGATGAGGGTGAAGCTGAGGCACCATGTGATCAGCTGGCACTTGCACCTCCGGGTCAACATCTTAGCCGACACGAAAACCTTGATGAAGACGATGACGACGAGTTCCAAGCACCGCCTCCTGGGAAACGAACGAAGTCGAGTAACCAGCTTCAACACCCAAAGACCTTGGAGCGCCTCGATCGTCGTCAGAAGAGAAGCGTGAAAGCATATCAAAAGTGGAAGCAGCGACTTCAAGAGGAGATTGAGTTACTTGTCAATGCGCAAGCTCTTGTGGCTAATCAACGTCAAGGCCTCACGAAGCAAGCGGATCAATTGAAAGCAAGCAAGAACGAGTGGAAGCAAAACTCTTATTCGTCGCAAGCAAATCCCATTTGGCGAGAGGTGAAGCGCATGTTTGACGACGTAAGCTTGGCTTCCGTGTCTAATCTTTTAGGTTTTGGTGATTTTGCTGACGTTTTGCGTGACTATTAATAGAACATGGGGAATTGGAGCGAAGGCATGAGGAAGTTGCGCAAGCAGGAAGCGTGGATCAAGCAGCGAGAGCAGACACTATCAAAAATGAAATACACAGGTACGAAGTCATCCAATCTACGATTGAGCCCTGTGATACTCACTCTTGCTTCATGCTATAGTGGACCGATTGAAGCAAAGACACAAAGATCCGTACGAGCGAGACAACAACCTATCGAGCCGAAGCGAAAGTAGCAGTGACGACGATGACGAAGAAACCCGCGTTGCCTGGCCTGATTACTCGAATGAGTCTGCGCTTGCATCAACGCTGGAAAATCTGGAGAGGTTGGAAGAGGATCTTGCGTCTGACGCTGGCAACTTCTCGAGGCGTTTCCCACGATGCTGTTTGTGGCAGTGCAGTGTATCAAATGCCTAAGTCGTATACACTTCGACGGGAAGCAGCCTATCGGTATCCGCTGACGTCGTCATCGGGACCTTTTGCATCTCGACGAGCGCTTCACAGTGCAGACGAAAGGCGATGGGTCCGTTCCCAGCGCAATGCATTTGAACTACGGTAAGCCTCCCTCAGTACTTGTCCCAGCGAATGAGATACTATTACTACAGTAATAACGATAATGTCCTGGAATTGCAGCGCAGATCTGTTCGCTGCCACTCCAAGCAGCAGTCGCACGGAACAAGTATTTCAACAGAAGATTTCGCGGTGGGCAAAAGGCCGCGAGAAGGTGCAACACGCCGCCACAAGCCACGCCACGTGGCTCTCAGGTCTGTGCGAGGAGCTGAAAGAGTATGGGGCAAAGTACACGAGAGTGGAGGGCGACTCTGACGACGGTGCAGCCGAAGTAGGAGAGTAAAGGTGTTTACGGAGTTCCTCCTACTCGGGTTTGAGGTTCTGGTTCACCCACTTTGTCTCCTCTTTGCCTTCCTGCAGAGCCGCAAAGCGGGCGGCCACGAACAGAAAGTCGCTCAGGCGATTGAGGAATCTCTGCACGACGCCGTCCACGTCCCCCGCGGCCACGAGCGGCACGACGCTCCGCTCAGCACGGCGACACACGGCACGGGCCACGTGCAGCTGCGTGGAGGTCAGACCGCCCCGGACGGCAGGATGAAGCTCGTGAGCGGCGGCAGTTGCGCGTCCATCTCGTCGATCCAGCGCTCCAGCTGCGACACGTTGGCCTCGTCGAAGACGCCTGCGCGCCGTTGCTTGGGCTCGGACGCGGACGTGAGCGGCGTGGCCACACAGGCCCCGAGGTCGAAGAGGCGGCTCTGGATCTCTTCCAGTCGGGGAGGCAGGAAGGTGTGGGCCGCCGCCACACGCGCCTGCTCTACGGCCACTCCCACGTGCGCGTTCAACTCGTCCGCATCGCCCAGCGCCTGGAACACCGCGTCGCTCTTGGGGCGGCGCTCGCCTGAAGAGCTGCGACGTGCCCTTGTCTCCAGTCTTGGTGTACACCTTCATGCCGCGCACTCGAGGTGGAAGCGAACGCAGGGTCGGCAAGGATAGCAATGGCCACATTAAAGGGGCTATCGACTTAAAAGTCCCTATCTTAATAAAAACTGTACAGAGTTCCCCGGCAAAGGGAAAACCGTAATCAGTTATTTACCTTGCAAAATTAGTACATCTGTCTCAAAGCCTTGCTCTACCGCAATACAAATCCGTTTGCAAATATTTTAACCTGGAAGAACTTATTGGTCCCACCTTTCTCCCTTTGCCGGGGAACTGTAACAACCCGCCCTTTTCGGGCGGTCCGTCTGTTGGTCGGAAATTTTTGCTAAATCCGGTTGGATCGACCAATAGCATTCAATCTAACCACGGGGTATCGTCGAAAAGGTCTTATTGCGAACTTTTAAGGGGCTATCGGAGGGCAGGTTGCTACAGTTAATATTAAAATATTAACTGTAGCAACCTGCCCTTCGGGCGGTCCAATGACTGCCAAGTTGCTCAAATTTGAAAAATCGCGGTAAATCCGAAGGAGGGATAAAAGGCTTTGGTCGGTTGATGGCAAAATGCAAAGTGATTGATTTAGGTCCTTAGTTCGCAAAACTCCTTGCTACCTCTAAGCCTACTGGATTCTCTACTGGATACACTACTGGATTCTTTATTGGATACTGACTTACTTCAGCCAATCAGCGACTGCCACGTGGATGCCCATCTTGTACCCACAATCTTGTACCCACGTGTCCCGTAATCCCGTAGCGTAAGCAGTGTCCCATCATCAGTGTCCCATCATCAGTGTCCCGTAAACACAGGAATGATTGCGGTCCCACTGAGTGAAGGTCATACCGGTATCTTACCGGTATGCCGCAGCTGGTCGAGGCGTCTTCTCGACAACACTCCCACTCGACTTGACAGCTGTTGCGCCTTGGATCCCCAACTTGCTCCGAAGAACTTCGAACTGCACGGCAGTGATCGCCTTCGTCATGATGTCGGCCAGCATGTCGGTAGTCGAAACATACTGTAGCACCACTTGGCCGTCTTCCACCTTCTCGCGCACGAAGTGGTAGCGAATGTCAATGTGCTTGGTGCGCTTGTGGAATTCGGGATTCTTGGCCAGCGCGATGGAGCCTTGGTTGTCCTCGTAGATCATGACAGGATCGTCGCTCTTCATCTCGTCGAGCTCACACAGAAACACCTTGAGCCACACTGCTTCCTGCGTAGCCTCCGATAGCGCCATGTACTCTGCTTCAGTAGACGATAGTGCCACCGTCCGCTGCTTCTTGCTTCTCCAGCTGATGCATCCTCCGTTCATCATGAACGCGTAGCCGCTTGTACTCCGTCGAGACTCGATGTCACCAGCCCAGTCTGCGTCCGAGTAACCACACACGTCGAAACCGTCTTCGCGTGAGAACTCGAGTCCGTGCGTTGGTGTCGCCTGCAGATACCGCAGCACACGCTTGAGAGCTTGCCAGTGTGTCGGACACGGATCAGCCGCAAACTGGCTCAGAACTGCTACTGCCGCAGCGAGGTCCGGACGTGTCGCGACCATCAGGTACATGATGCCGCCGACGGCGCTCCGGTATGGCACGTTCTTCATGGTGTCTTCGTGCTTGCAGCCACCCTCGCACATGTTCTTGGTCAGCTTGAGTCCGGGGTCCTGCGGCGTCTTCACAGTCTTGCTGTCTTGCATGCCGAACTTGGTCAGGATGGACTTGAGGAACTTGGTTTGTCGCACCACCACTGTCCCGGAGTCACGGTCGTTCTTGATCTCCATCCCGAGAAAATACTCGAGCTCGCCGAGGTCCGTCATCTCGAAGCGTTCACTCAGCGCGCGCTTGGTCGAGTCCAGCAGGTCGTCGTTGCTGCTTGCTAAGATCAGGTCGTCCACGTACAGCACCACGAAGATCATCTCTTGATCATTCCTCTTGATGTAGACGCAGTGGTCGGACTCGCACTTCTTGAACCCCATCTTCAGCATGAAGTCGTCGATGGTCTGGTTCCACATGCGCGGCGACTGCTTCAGTCCATACAGCGAACGCTTGAGCTTGCATACGTGGTCGGATGGTTTTCGTCCACATAGCCGTCCGGTTGCGCCATGTAGATGTCTTCGTCGAGAACGCCGTTCAGGAAGGCTGTCTTGACGTCCATTTGGTGCAGCTTGAGACCATACTTGGCAGCCATTCTCAGCACTGCCCGAATCGACGTGAACTTGGCCACTGGTGCGAAGGTCTCATCGTAGTCGATGCCATACTTCTGCGAAATCCTTGGCCACCAGTCGCGCCTTGAACCGCTCGATCTCTCCAGCTTGGTTTTCCTTGACTCGAAACACCCATCTGCAGCCGATCGCCTTGCGTCCCTTCGGCAATGGTACGACATTCCATGTGTCGTTCTTGCGAAGTGACTCAACTTCCGAGTCGCAGGCCTCCTTCCACTTGACTGCGTCGCTGGATTCCATCGCCGACTTGAATGTGGTCGGCATTTCTCCCACTGAATCCACGACGTACGCAGCCTCAAAGCTCCCACTTTCTTGTGCCGTAGCAGACATTTCGTCCAGAGTCTGGTATCGACTCTGCGACGCATACCGCTTGGCACTTGGAACCTCCACGGCTTCCTCCAGTGACTGCGTCCGCGGGTGTCGCTTGCTGCCGGGCTCGAAGTCTTCGTCCCGTGCAGCTTCTTCCTCTTCTTCGTTGTCGTCATCCGACTGCGACGAATCTTGATCCGTCACCTCTTCATCTTGAAGTTCCACAACAACTTCTTGATCGTAACTGCGTCTCCCACCGTCGAAGACGTCTTCCATGAACTGCGCGTCGCGGCTCACCAACACGCGACCGCTCTCCAGTTCTTCGAATCGATACGCTTTCTCGTGCTCCGAGTACCCCAGGAACCGACAGCGCACCGACCGAGCGTCAAACTTGGTGCGCTTCGCCTTCGGTACGTGCACATACGCGTGGCAACCGAACACTTTCAGGTTCGCCAGCAGCGGTTTCTTGCCCGTCCAAACTTGGTGCGGAGACTTGTCGTGGCTGATGGCGCGTGTCGGACACCGATTACGGAGGAACGTAGCCGTCATCACCGCTTCACCCCAACACGTCTTGGGCAATCCGGCATGTTCCAGCATGCAGCGCACACCCACCAACGTCCGGTTCATCCGCTCGGCGACTCCATTCAGCTGAGGCGTGTACGGCGGAGTGAACTTCTGCACGATACCACGGTCTGCACAGAACTTGGCCATCGCGCCGGAAGTGCACTCGCCACCGTTGTCGCTCCGGAGTGTCTTCACGCGCTTGCCGGTCTGAGTTTCAGCAAACGCCACAAACTCCGCGAACTTGGTAGCCATCTCGGACTTGTTCCTCAGCAAATACACGACGCAGAAGTGCGACTTGTCATCGATGAACGTGACGAAGTAGCGCTTGCCCCCAAACGTTGGCGTCTGCATGGGGCCGCACACATCGCTGTGAACCACTTCCAGCACGTGCTTCGCACGGTTCGGGACGACTTCATGTAGATCACTCGCGTTTGCTTGCCGAGTGCACACCCGTCGCATGGCTCCCACTGCTTCACCGACGTCATGTCGATGCCAACACCGTAGCTCTTCTTGACGATGGCTAGACCGCCATGGCCAATGTGACCAAGTCGGAGGTGCCAGAGGTACGACGTGGTGTCCCCTTGGCAATCCTTCGAACTTGCCGCATTGGCCTCGTCAGGCATCATCGGAGTCATGCACAGCTTGAACAGCTCTTTGCCCTCACGAGCGCCGAGCTGCCACTTGAGACCCTTCTTCTCCGTGAAGAACCCGTCGCTCTCGAAGGTGACTGGCCCGACGTCCTTGGTGAAGCGGCCGACGGAGAACAAGTTGCGCGTCAACTTGGGAATGTGCCACACGTTTGTGAGCACACCTTTCTTGGTCCCGCGCGGAGTTTTCATCGACATCACAATGTCGCCACTGCCGATCGCCTGCACCACACCGTCGTCCGCGAGATGCACGTCCACCGGGTCGAAAGTCTTGTAGTTCTTCATGAACTTCTTGAGCACGTCATGTGCTGCGTCGCACCCGAGTCGACCAGCCACACGTCATTCGACTTGGTGTTGCTCCCACCACCAATCGAGAAAGATAGTCGCCGGCATCCTCGTCCTCACGCGCCACCTTCGCACGCTGCGACCGCTGCCGGTTGTTGTTGTCTTGGATCCGCGAGGGACACTCCGCGATCCAATGTCCTTGTTTGCCGCAGTTGTGGCACGCCCCGGTCTTCACCGGTCGGTCCCTGCGCTTGTTGTCTCTCGTCATGAACGCTTGACCTTGACCGTGTGCGGCTCCGTCGACGCCGCCACCTTGTTCCTTGCGCTTCATGTCTTCATGCAGGAGCCGAGACGTTACGAGTTCCCACGACAGCGAGTCCGACCTGACTCCAGCGCCGTGGTGAGGAACTGGTACGACTCGCTCAAACTGCCCAGAAGCGTGATCACCAAGTCGTCCTTGCTGACCGGAGCGCCAACCGCGTCGAGCTGCTCCGCCAGTGTCTTGAGCTTGTTAATGTCCTCCAGCACATCATCACCTTCGTCCATCATTGTCGTGAAGAAACGTCGACGAAGAAAGAGCTTGTTGGCCAAACTCTTCTTCTCGAAGTGTCCTTCCAGTTTTGACCATGCATCATGCGCGTCCTTGGCCGAGCGAACCAACGGCAGCTGCGAGTCCTCCATCGCGAGACAGATCATCGCCAGTGCCTTGCGCGACTTCTTCCGGAAGGTCGCTTGATCCGCCGCAGTCTGGCAGTGCTCCAGCTTCACTTCCCCACTCGTCACTTCCCACAGTTCGCGCTCCTCGAGCACCATCTGCATCTTGAACTTCCACGTGTGTAAGTTGGTTCCGTTGAACTTGTTGATGCGGGCGGTGGAGACTGGGGAGGCGTCCATGGCGAAGGCGTAGTCGGGGTCTTGGTCAGGGAAGACGGGGCTTGGACTCATAACCAAAAGGCTTTGGTCGGTTGATGGCAAAATGCAAAGTGATTGATTTAGGTCCTTAGTTCGCAAAACTCCTTGCTACCTCTAAGCCTACTGGATTCTCTACTGGATACACTACTGGATTCTTTATTGGATACTGACTTACTTCAGCCAATCAGCGACTGCCACGTGGATGCCCATCTTGTACCCACAATCTTGTACCCACGTGTCCCGTAATCCCGTAGCGTAAGCAGTGTCCCATCATCAGTGTCCCATCATCAGTGTCCCGTAAACACAGGAATGATTGCGGTCCCACTGAGTGAAGGTCATACCGGTATCTTACCGGTATGCCGCAGCTGGTCGAGGCGTCTTCTCGACAACACTCCCACTCGACTTGACAGCTGTTGCGCCTTGGATCCCCAACTTGCTCCGAAGAACTTCGAACTGCACGGCAGTGATCGCCTTCGTCATGATGTCGGCCAGCATGTCGGTAGTCGAAACATACTGTAGCACCACTTGGCCGTCTTCCACCTTCTCGCGCACGAAGTGGTAGCGAATGTCAATGTGCTTGGTGCGCTTGTGGAATTCGGGATTCTTGGCCAGCGCGATGGAGCCTTGGTTGTCCTCGTAGATCATGACAGGATCGTCGCTCTTCATCTCGTCGAGCTCACACAGAAACACCTTGAGCCACACTGCTTCCTGCGTAGCCTCCGATAGCGCCATGTACTCTGCTTCAGTAGACGATAGTGCCACCGTCCGCTGCTTCTTGCTTCTCCAGCTGATGCATCCTCCGTTCATCATGAACGCGTAGCCGCTTGTACTCCGTCGAGACTCGATGTCACCAGCCCAGTCTGCGTCCGAGTAACCACACACGTCGAAACCGTCTTCGCGTGAGAACTCGAGTCCGTGCGTTGGTGTCGCCTGCAGATACCGCAGCACACGCTTGAGAGCTTGCCAGTGTGTCGGACACGGATCAGCCGCAAACTGGCTCAGAACTGCTACTGCCGCAGCGAGGTCCGGACGTGTCGCGACCATCAGGTACATGATGCCGCCGACGGCGCTCCGGTATGGCACGTTCTTCATGGTGTCTTCGTGCTTGCAGCCACCCTCGCACATGTTCTTGGTCAGCTTGAGTCCGGGGTCCTGCGGCGTCTTCACAGTCTTGCTGTCTTGCATGCCGAACTTGGTCAGGATGGACTTGAGGAACTTGGTTTGTCGCACCACCACTGTCCCGGAGTCACGGTCGTTCTTGATCTCCATCCCGAGAAAATACTCGAGCTCGCCGAGGTCCGTCATCTCGAAGCGTTCACTCAGCGCGCGCTTGGTCGAGTCCAGCAGGTCGTCGTTGCTGCTTGCTAGGATCAGGTCGTCCACGTACAGCACCACGAAGATCATCTCTTGATCATTCCTCTTGATGTAGACGCAGTGGTCGGACTCGCACTTCTTGAACCCCATCTTCAGCATGAAGTCGTCGATGGTCTGGTTCCACATGCGCGGCGACTGCTTCAGTCCATACAGCGAACGCTTGAGCTTGCATACGTGGTCCGGATGGTTTTCGTCCACATAGCCGTCCGGTTGCGCCATGTAGATGTCTTCGTCGAGAACGCCGTTCAGGAAGGCTGTCTTGACGTCCATTTGGTGCAGCTTGAGACCATACTTGGCAGCCATTCTCAGCACTGCCCGAATCGACGTGAACTTGGCCACTGGTGCGAAGGTCTCATCGTAGTCGATGCCATACTTCTGCGAAATCCCTTGGCCACCAGTCGCGCCTTGAACCGCTCGATCTCTCCAGCTTGGTTTTCCTTGACTCGAAACACCCATCTGCAGCCGATCGCCTTGCGTCCCTTCGGCAATGGTACGACATTCCATGTGTCGTTCTTGCGAAGTGACTCAACTTCCGAGTCGCAGGCCTCCTTCCACTTGACTGCGTCGCTGGATTCCATCGCCGACTTGAATGTGGTCGGCATTTCTCCCACTGAATCCACGACGTACGCAGCCTCAAAGCTCCCACTTTCTTGTGCCGTAGCAGACATTTCGTCCAGAGTCTGGTATCGACTCTGCGACGCATACCGCTTGGCACTTGGAACCTCCACGGCTTCCTCCAGTGACTGCGTCCGCGGGTGTCGCTTGCTGCCGGGCTCGAAGTCTTCGTCCCGTGCAGCTTCTTCCTCTTCTTCGTTGTCGTCATCCGACTGCGACGAATCTTGATCCGTCACCTCTTCATCTTGAAGTTCCACAACAACTTCTTGATCGTAACTGCGTCTCCCACCGTCGAAGACGTCTTCCATGAACTGCGCGTCGCGGCTCACCAACACGCGACCGCTCTCCAGTTCTTCAAACCGATACGCTTTCTCGTGCTCCGAGTACCCGAGGAAACGACAACGCACCGACCGAGCGTCGAACTTGGTGCGCTTCTCCTTCGGCACGTGCACGTACGCATGGCAACCGAACACTTTCAGGTTCGCCAGCAGCGGCTTCTTCCCGGTCCAAACTTGGTGTGGCGACTTGTCGTGGCTGATGGCACGAGTCGGACACCGGTTGCGAAGGAACGTGGCAGTCATCACCGCTTCACCCCAATACGACTTGGACAATCCGGCATGTTCCAACATGCAGCGCGCACACTCCACCAATGTCCGGTTCATCCGTTCTGCCACTCCGCTCAGTTGAGGCGTGTACGGTGGTGTGAACTTCTGCACGATCCGCGGTCGCTACAGAACTTGGCCATCGCACCGGAAGTGTACTCGCCACCGTTGTCGCTCCGGAGTGTCTTCACGCGCTTCCGGTTTGAGTTTCAGCAAACGCCACAAACTCCGCGAACTTGGCGGCCACCTCAGACTTGTTCCGCAGCAGATACAGGACGCAGAAGTGCGACTTGTCATCGATGAACGTGACAAAGTAGCGCTTGCCACCAAAAGTTGGTGTCTGCATGGGACCGCACACATCGCTGTGAATCACCTCCAGCACTTGCTTCGCACGGTTCGGAGACGACTTCATGTAGCTCACTCGCGTTTGCTTGCCGAGTGAGCATCCGCCGCACAGCTCCCACTGCTTCACCGACGTCATGTCAATGCCAGTGCCGTAGCCCTTCTTGACGATGGCAGCTAGGCCGCAATAGCCAACGTGACCAAGTCGAAGGTGCCAGAGGTACGACGTGGTGTCCCCTTGGCGATCCTTCGAACTTGCCGCATTGGCCTCGTCAGGCATCATCGGAGTCATGCACAGCTTGAACAGCTCTTTGCCCTCACGAGCGCCGAGCTGCCACTTGAGACCCTTCTTCTCCGTGAAGAACCCGTCGCTCTCGAAGGTGACTGGCCCGACGTCCTTGGTGAAGCGGCCGACGGAGAACAAGTTGCGCGTCAACTTGGGAATGTGCCACACGTTTGTGAGCACACCTTTCTTGGTCCCGCGCGGAGTTTTCATCGACATCACAATGTCGCCACTGCCGATCGCCTGCACCACACCGTCGTCCGCGAGATGCACGTCCACCGGGTCGAAAGTCTTGTAGTTCTTCATGAACTTCTTGGAGCACGTCATGTGCTGCGTCGCACCCGAGTCGACCAGCCACACGTCATTCGACTTGGTGTTGCTCCCACCACCAATCGAGAAAAGATAGTCGCCGGCATCCTCGTCCTCACGCGCCACCTTCGCACGCTGCGACCGCTGCCGGTTGTTGTTGTCTTGGATCCGCGAGGGACACTCCGCGATCCAATGTCCTTGTTTGCCGCAGTTGTGGCACGCCCCGGTCTTCTTCACCGGTCGGTCCCTGCGCTTGTTGTCTCTCGTCATGAACGCTTGACCTTGACCGTGTGCGGCTCCGTCGACGCCGCCACCTTGTTCCTTGCGCTTCATGTCTCCATGCAGGAGCCGAGACGTTACGAGTTCCCACGACAGCGAGTCCGACCTGGACTCCAGCGCCGTGATGAGGAACTGGTACGACTCGCTCAAACTGCCCAGAAGCGTGATCACCAAGTCGTCCTTGCTGACCGGAGCGCCAACCGCGTCGAGCTGCTCCGCCAGTGTCTTGAGCTTGTTAATGTCCTCCAGCACATCATCACCTTCGTCCATCATTGTCGTGAAGAAACGTCGACGAAGAAAGAGCTCGTTGGCCAAACTCTTCTTCTCGAAGTGTCCTTCCAGTCTTGACCATGCATCATGCGCGTCCTTGGCCGAGCGAACCAACGGCAGCTGCGAGTCCTCCATCGCGAGACAGATCATCGCCAGTGCCTTGCGCGACTTCTTCCGGAAGGTCGCTTGATCCGCCGCAGTCTGGCAGTGCTCCAGCTTCACTTCCCCACTCGTCACTTCCCACAGTTCGCGCTCCTCGAGCACCATCTGCATCTTGAACTTCCACGTGTAAGTTGGTTCCGTTGAACTTGTTGATGCGGGCGGTGGAGACTGGGGAGGCGTCCATGGCGAAGGCGTAGTCGGGGTCTTGGTCAGGGAAGACGGGGCTTGGGCTCATAACCAAAAGGCTTTGGTCGGTTGATGGCAAAATGCAAAGTGATTGATTTAGGTCCTTAGTTCGCAAAACTCCTTGCTACCTCTAAGCCTACTGGATTCTCTACTGGATACACTCTACTGGATTCTTTATTGGATACTGACTTACTTCAGCCAATCAGCGACTGCCACGTGGATGCCCATCTTGTACCCACAATCTTGTACCCACGTGTCCCGTAATCCCGTAGCGTAAGCAGTGTCCCATCATCAGTGTCCCATCATCAGTGTCCCGTAAACACAGGAATGATTGCGGTCCCACTGAGTGAAGGTCATACCGGTATCTTACCGGTATGCCGCAGCTGGTCGAGGCGTCTTCTCGACAACACTCCCACTCGACTTGACAGCTGTTGCGCCTTGGATCCCCAACTTGCTCCGAAGAACTTCGAACTGCACGGCAGTGATCGCCTTCGTCATGATGTCGGCCAGCATGTCGGTAGTCGAAACATACTGTAGCACCACTTGGCCGTCTTCCACCTTCTCGCGCACGAAGTGGTAGCGAATGTCAATGTGCTTGGTGCGCTTGTGGAATTCGGGATTCTTGGCCAGCGCGATGGAGCCTTGGTTGTCCTCGTAGATCATGACAGGATCGTCGCTCTTCATCTCGTCGAGCTCACACAGAAACACCTTGAGCCACACTGCTTCCTGCGTAGCCTCCGATAGCGCCATGTACTCTGCTTCAGTAGACGATAGTGCCACCGTCCGCTGCTTCTTGCTTCTCCAGCTGATGCATCCTCCGTTCATCATGAACGCGTAGCCGCTTGTACTCCGTCGAGACTCGATGTCACCAGCCCAGTCTGCGTCCGAGTAACCACACACGTCGAAACCGTCTTCGCGTGAGAACTCGAGTCCGTGCGTTGGTGTCGCCTGCAGATACCGCAGCACACGCTTGAGAGCTTGCCAGTGTGTCGGACACGGATCAGCCGCAAACTGGCTCAGAACTGCTACTGCCGCAGCGAGGTCCGGACGTGTCGCGACCATCAGGTACATGATGCCGCCGACGGCGCTCCGGTATGGCACGTTCTTCATGGTGTCTTCGTGCTTGCAGCCACCCTCGCACATGTTCTTGGTCAGCTTGAGTCCGGGGTCCTGCGGCGTCTTCACAGTCTTGCTGTCTTGCATGCCGAACTTGGTCAGGATGGACTTGAGGAACTTGGTTTGTCGCACCACCACTGTCCCGGAGTCACGGTCGTTCTTGATCTCCATCCCGAGAAAATACTCGAGCTCGCCGAGGTCCGTCATCTCGAAGCGTTCACTCAGCGCGCGCTTGGTCGAGTCCAGCAGGTCGTCGTTGCTGCTTGCTAAGATCAGGTCGTCCACGTACAGCACCACGAAGATCATCTCTTGATCATTCCTCTTGATGTAGACGCAGTGGTCGGACTCGCACTTCTTGAACCCCATCTTCAGCATGAAGTCGTCGATGGTCTGGTTCCACATGCGCGGCGACTGCTTCAGTCCATACAGCGAACGCTTGAGCTTGCATACGTGGTCCGGATGGTTTTCGTCCACATAGCCGTCCGGTTGCGCCATGTAGATGTCTTCGTCGAGAACGCCGTTCAGGAAGGCTGTCTTGACGTCCATTTGGTGCAGCTTGAGACCATACTTGGCAGCCATTCTCAGCACTGCCCGAATCGACGTGAACTTGGCCACTGGTGCGAAGGTCTCATCGTAGTCGATGCCATACTTCTGCGAAATCCCTTGGCCACCAGTCGCGCCTTGAACCGCTCGATCTCTCCAGCTTGGTTTTCCTTGACTCGAAACACCCATCTGCAGCCGATCGCCTTGCGTCCCTTCGGCAATGGTACGACATTCCATGTGTCGTTCTTGCGAAGTGACTCAACTTCCGAGTCGCAGGCCTCCTTCCACTTGACTGCGTCGCTGGATTCCATCGCCGACTTGAATGTGGTCGGCATTTCTCCCACTGAATCCACGACGTACGCAGCCTCAAAGCTCCCACTTTCTTGTGCCGTAGCAGACATTTCGTCCAGAGTCTGGTATCGACTCTGCGACGCATACCGCTTGGCACTTGGAACCTCCACGGCTTCCTCCAGTGACTGCGTCCGCGGGTGTCGCTTGCTGCCGGGCTCGAAGTCTTCGTCCCGTGCAGCTTCTTCCTCTTCTTCGTTGTCGTCATCCGACTGCGACGAATCTTGATCCGTCACCTCTTCATCTTGAAGTTCCACAACAACTTCTTGATCGTAACTGCGTCTCCCACCGTCGAAGACGTCTTCCATGAACTGCGCGTCGCGGCTCACCAACACGCGACCGCTCTCCAGTTCTTCAAACCGATACGCTTTCTCGTGCTCCGAGTACCCGAGGAAACGACAACGCACCGACCGAGCGTCGAACTTGGTGCGCTTCTCCTTCGGCACGTGCACGTACGCATGGCAACCGAACACTTTCAGGTTCGCCAGCAGCGGCTTCTTCCCGTCCAAACTTGGTGTGGCGACTTGTCGTGGCTGATGGCACGAGTCGGACACCGGTTGCGAAGGAACGTGGCAGTCATCACCGCTTCACCCCAATACGACTTGGACAATCCGGCATGTTCCAACATGCAGCGCGCACACTCCACCAATGTCCGGTTCATCCGTTCTGCCACTCCGCTCAGTTGAGGCGTGTACGGTGGTGTGAACTTCTGCACGATCCCGCGGTCGCTACAGAACTTGGCCATCGCACCGGAAGTGTACTCGCCACCGTTGTCGCTCCGGAGTGTCTTCACGCGCTTTCCGGTTTGAGTTTCAGCAAACGCCACAAACTTAGCGAACTTGGCGGCCACCTCAGACTTGTTCCGCAGCAGATACAGGACGCAGAAGTGCGACTTGTCATCGATGAACGTGACAAAGTAGCGCTTGCCACCAAAAGTTGGTGTCTGCATGGGACCGCACACATCGCTGTGAATCACCTCCAGCACTTGCTTCGCACGGTTCGGAGACGACTTCATGTAGCTCACTCGCGTTTGCTTGCCGAGTGAGCATCCGCCGCACAGCTCCCACTGCTTCACCGACGTCATGTCAATGCCAGTGCCGTAGCCCTTCTTGACGATGGCAGCTAGGCCGCAATAGCCAACGTGACCAAGTCGAAGGTGCCAGAGGTACGACGTGGTGTCCCCTTGGCGATCCTTCGAACTTGCCGCATTGGCCTCGTCAGGCATCATCGGAGTCATGCACAGCTTGAACAGCTCTTTGCCCTCACGAGCGCCGAGCTGCCACTTGAGACCCTTCTTCTCCGTGAAGAACCCGTCGCTCTCGAAGGTGACTGGCCCGACGTCCTTGGTGAAGCGGCCGACGGAGAACAAGTTGCGCGTCAACTTGGGAATGTGCCACACGTTTGTGAGCACACCTTTCTTGGTCCCGCGCGGAGTTTTCATCGACATCACAATGTCGCCACTGCCGATCGCCTGCACCACACCGTCGTCCGCGAGATGCACGTCCACCGGGTCGAAAGTCTTGTAGTTCTTCATGAACTTCTTGAGCACGTCATGTGCTGCGTCGCACCCGAGTCGACCAGCCACACGTCATTCGACTTGGTGTTGCTCCCACCACCAATCGAGAAAAGATAGTCGCCGGCATCCTCGTCCTCACGCGCCACCTTCGCACGCTGCGACCGCTGCCGGTTGTTGTTGTCTTGGATCCGCGAGGGACACTCCGCGATCCAATGTCCTTGTTTGCCGCAGTTGTGGCACGCCCCGGTCTTCTTCACCGGTCGGTCCCTGCGCTTGTTGTCTCTCGTCATGAACGCTTGACCTTGACCGTGTGCGGCTCCGTCGACGCCGCCACCTTGTTCCTTGCGCTTCATGTCTCCATGCAGGAGCCGAGACGTTACGAGTTCCCACGACAGCGAGTCCGACCTGGACTCCAGCGCCGTGATGAGGAACTGGTACGACTCGCTCAAACTGCCCAGAAGCGTGATCACCAAGTCGTCCTTGCTGACCGGAGCGCCAACCGCGTCGAGCTGCTCCGCCAGTGTCTTGAGCTTGTTAATGTCCTCCAGCACATCATCACCTTCGTCCATCATTGTCGTGAAGAAACGTCGACGAAGAAAGAGCTTGTTGGCCAAACTCTTCTTCTCGAAGTGTCCTTCCAGTTTTGACCATGCATCATGCGCGTCCTTGGCCGAGCGAACCAACGGCAGCTGCGAGTCCTCCATCGCGAGACAGATCATCGCCAGTGCCTTGCGCGACTTCTTCCGGAAGGTCGCTTGATCCGCCGCAGTCTGGCAGTGCTCCAGCTTCACTTCCCCACTCGTCACTTCCCACAGTTCGCGCTCCTCGAGCACCATCTGCATCTTGAACTTCCACGTGTGTAAGTTGGTTCCGTTGAACTTGTTGATGCGGGCGGTGGAGACTGGGGAGGCGTCCATGGCGAAGGCGTAGTCGGGGTCTTGGTCAGGGAAGACGGGGCTTGGGCTCATAACCAAAAGGCTTTGGTTGGTTGATGGCAAAATGCAAAGTGATTGATTTAGGTCCTTAGTTCGCAAAACTCCTTGCTACCTCTAAGCCTACTGGATTCTCTACTGGATACACTACTGGATTCTTTATTGGATACTGACTTACTTCAGCCAATCAGCGACTGCCACGTGGATGCCCATCTTGTACCCACAATCTTGTACCCACGTGTCCCGTAATCCCGTAGCGTAAGCAGTGTCCCATCATCAGTGTCCCATCATCAGTGTCCCGTAAACACAGGAATGATTGCGGTCCCACTGAGTGAAGGTCATACCGGTATCTTACCGGTATGCCGCAGCTGGTCGAGGCGTCTTCTCGACAACAGGGATGTCATGAGGGATATGTTGGTAAAACACTCAAATAAATAATTTAGATGACTTGATTAAAGTATGCCAGCCTCCCAAATAGTCTACTGGAAAATCTGCTGCAAATCATTCAACACCGACCAAGATCTTGGCATTCAGTTATCAGACAACTTACCGTAAATCACGCGATCATGCAAGGCCGTAAAAAGTAGAAACTAAATCAATCAAATCGTAAAAAATATGTTTGAGGCTGTAAAATCTAATTGACCACCTCACATACAAAAGCTTCGACATATTGGCAAAGAAAATACACACTGATGGAGTTTTTACGAAAAGGTTGCATGTTCGCCGTACCTTGCATGATCGCCGTGATTTACGGTATCTGCGGTGGAAGGCATGCTGTACTGCAAATAGAGTTGTCGTTAGCTGTAGAATATTCATGCGAAATTAGCGCTTCTTAACGGTTCTGGATGGTAAGAATTTTGTCGACCTCGATAACTTCGGATCCTAAATGATTTGAGATATGGCTACATTTACACTGGATAACTGTATGGAAGGGGTGAACAGGGCGGGCTGCTACAGGCCAGCCGTGTAAAAGTAACGACGGGGTAGCAAATATATACAGTAATCTGTGTGAAGAGGCAACGCCTGATATATATGGGTTGACAGGGTGTATAAGGAATGCGTAGAGAGCAAAGACGAGCAACCTAATGTTTAAGTATTCTCGCTGTTGCTGGCATTATATAAAGTTTTGCGGGATTTAAGTTGTACACCCGCTGCTTATTCAATGGGCGAGGTACTTAAACATTAGGCTGGTCGTCTTGCTCTGTACGCACTCCTTATACACCCTGTTAACCTATATATATCTGGCGTTGCCTATTCAGGCAGATTACTGTACTTCATAGAAGTTTTATCCAAGGAATATTGAATGCAATATTTGCCGCTTAAGTACGTACATGTAACCTTGCGAGATTTGATCGCATCGACAAATAAAATAGGCGGAAGTTGCTGCCACATACGCGCGCATGAAAAGTACGAGTATGTGACGGTATGGGCCTGTGGTTTGAGGCACATATCGCCACACATTTTAAAACCTGTCCTAATTAGTAAGTCCCGTGGGTCATTTAAAACTAAGTATTAGAGGACGACAGTTTTTTTATAAAAGCCAAGTCAATTGTGTAGTGTACAACTGGTGCAATATTCAATATTAGGATACATAATTATTAATTAGGACAGGGTTGATAGTACACAGTAGTCACGAAAATAATGCAGACCGGTAATTTTACCGTAATTTACAGTCCTGGTGTACGACACATAGTTTATGTTGTCCTCTTCATTTAGACGCTGTCACTGCTGAAGTCAATCGAGTCGTAGGCGAAGCTCACAGTCAAGGTCGGCAAGGACCTGCAGGTCAAGGTCGCGTTAATGGTGGACGTGGTTGGTCAGTCGGGCCAAGACAGGCATCGTGTGCCTCTAAGGGCGTCTGATCAAGTACTACGTACTACTGCAGTATGTATTTAATAAGAGGAGCTTACGTGTGAAGATTGGAAGGTCTTCCGTACGTGAAATAGCTGCTAATTCTGAGAAGATCAAGAAGGCACTTCTACAGTAACCTGCGCACGTCACGCTATTAGAGCGGGAGAATTTATGCAATGAAACAATCTAAAGTAACAAAGCCTCCGAAGGTCACCACGAGAACGGCGTGCATGCAGCCGACAGCCTAGAGGGACCCAAGCAGCACGACGATCTTGCCACGCGTCTTCGTGGGGGCAGCAGCTCCCGCACGACTTGTCCTGCGTTCCGCTGCCCCGGCAAATCAACCGGAAACTTGCTTTTTGTGAAATGAAAGAGATCAGCCCCAGAATTTATTTATTTTCGCCCTAACCGCCTAATTTTTTGAGCCACATACTGTCACATACTCGTACTTTTCATGCGCGCGTATGTGACAGCAGCCTCCCGAATAAAATATGCAGCTTTTGCATTTTTATCCGGCTCTGGTTTACACGTACGGTACCATTTTCAGCATGGAAGAGAGAAGCCCGCTACTGCCGCCGCGGCACGACCGGCCGCCCGCCGCTTCGGTGGCGCACAGCCCGCAGCTTGTCGGTCACGGCGTGAACGAAATTGATAAGAGCGACACGAGCGACGCGTACGACGCCTTGATGCAGCCGCTCAACCCGCTGCAGCACGCCAAGATCCGGTCGCTGGTCATTTGGCTCGTGACGTCCTGCATCCTGTTCCTCACCAACCAACTCACGACGCTTCCCGTGGCCTTCTACCCGTCCTACGCCGCTAAGAGAGGCCTCATGACGCCTGCAGAGCTTAGCGTCTTCTTCTCCGTCTACCCGCTTTGCATCATGCTCAGCAGCCCCTTGGCAGCGTCCGTGAGCCCCACAGTTGGCCGTCAGACGCTCATGTGTCTGGGCCTGATGTTCAGCGGCTCTAGCACCATCGCGTTCGGATACGCCACGGGGACGGCGGCGGCGTTTCTGCTGCGGATAGTCCAGGGCCTTGGCTCTGGCGCAGCAGGTGACGAAGCGCTTTGATCTTAGATTTTATTGGGTGTTGACTGTGCTACGTTGTTTCTTTGTTGTTGCAGTGGTCGGGTCGTTCTCCATGATCTCGGAGGAGTTTTCTTCCCACGTCGGACAGATTCTGGTCATCCAGGAGTTTGTCGTCGCGGCGGCGTTCATCACTGCGCCACCGCTTGGGAGTTACCTGTACGAGACGCAGGGATTCGAGATGCCATTTCTGCTGTCGGGAGCTGCGCAGATTGTGGTCGTGATCATCATTCCGTTCGTCTTCATCGAGTACTCGCTCCCTGACGGCATCTACGCCGCTCCGAGGACGCGGCCGGCATCCGGTTCGCTGTATAGAACACCGTCGTTCAGCATCGTGCGATATAAGGATGTACTAACACCCACCTGCGTGATCTGCCTCGCGGTGACAAGCTTCGCCATGGCGTCGTTCGGATTCATCGACCCGTATCTGGGCACGCATCTGCACAAGGTCTTGGGCGTCGAACATGTGGCGGTCGGTCTTGGCTTCGCATTGAGCGCCCTCGTCTACTTCCTTGGTGGACTTGTGTATGCATGGCTCAGTCGCCACTGCGGTTCGAAGCAAGTGGTATTGCTGGGCTTGATGCTACTTTCAGTCGGCTTTTTCTTCCTCGGGCCGCCGCCGTTCCTGAACGGCATCTTCCAGAACACCAACAGTCTGTGGCTCGCTCAGTACGTGTCCCTGATGTTGACTGGATGTGGCACTGCGTTGGCCATCGCACCGGGTCTCCCGTTGGCCCTCGCAAGCGTGCATGACAAGGGGGCGCCCGGGTCGAACCTTGTCATCGGCCTGTTTGCCGCGGCCATCTACCTCGGCCAGGCGCTCGGCCCGTTCGTGTCGTTCGTCCTCGTGCAGATTTTGCCGACCACGCACTCGCTCAATTGCACCACGACGCAGCACAACCCGCTGAGCACCATCATCTCGTGCGACTCGGGCCTGCCCTGGGCCTTCACTGTGTACTCTGTCCTGACGCTCGGCCTTTTCGCCTTCGTGGCCGGCCACTTGCCCACGAGCGAAGTCACCGCTGAGCTGCTGCGCCAGAAGAGGAAACGCGTGCCACTCATGCGGCAGCCGTCCGAGTACGGCCAGTTCGTGTGCTTCGACGAGGAGGCCAGCGAGTGCGCCGACTTCTAAATGTGACGAGGCACCTGACCCTGTTAATTACACCGTTCACTCTAAGTAGTTGCTTCTGACTAATTATGGTTTACGATTTTTGTCGGATAAAGTCGAACTTTGAATTAATCTTGTGACAACAATTGAGAGGTTAAGGCCGTGTTCGTTGAGCAGATAAGGTGACGCATCGAATTCAATCCAGTCGAAGACTCCAGCAATCGCCCCGCGAAAGCGACAGCGGCATGATCAAGACACCCCGTCTCACCAGACTCAGCGACTTTGCGAAACAGCAAGTCCCATGATGCTAGCGATAGCAACGATGACGAGGATGGTGCTGAAGAAGGAAATAATGTTAGCGACACCACTGCTAAAAACAATGCTGAGATGGAAGGTGGAAGTGGTGGCGAGAGTAATGCATGCGTTACAGATGAAATGAGTGACGATGAGAGTGGCGTTTGTGAAAACGTTATCATCAGTGGTGGAGATGAAAGTTCCAGTGATGAAGGGCCTTATCAGCCGCATGACAGCAATATCGAGAATACCAAGTTCTCTGACGCAAAGGGGTTGCACCGCATTGGTTGTTCAGAAAACGAATCCCAAAGAAGCAATTTTGTTTAAGTGGAAAGACCCAGAAGATTTTGATGACTATCGAGTTATTTTCATGTACCAAGATGATTTGGAAAGCTTGCTACCCGATGGATCATTGACAGAAACTGCATTGGACAACGTTATCTATCGCTACATGCCTAAAAAGCAAAGCCTCCTTTGCCTGTGTGGATCTGGACTATACGTGTCGATGGAAACAGCGCGTTACACTCGCAAGTCGAGACTGAAAGCACGCTTAGTTGATGATCTAACTGCACAGTTTGACTGGGCATCCTATAGATATCTACTCCTTCCAGTGTCCGACCGAGGACATTGGAGTTTTCTCGTGCTTGAGAACGTCATGAATTCGGATCCCACGAAGGTGTATCATGTCAACCCGCTAAAAAATGCTCACAGCTCAGATTATGCATTTGATGTCGTGCATTGGTTCTTATGCAAGCTGTACGAGAAAAATCGACAACTTCGTTTGAATGGAGTACATTCATCCATAATACGAAGCCGCAACAAGCGAACATTTCGGATTGTGGCGTTTACGTGCTATACTATATGGATTCCATTTCAAAGAAAATCTGTGCGGACAAACCGGATTCAGTGCAGCAAAATATGGCGCTGTGGACGAATGGTGGGTTCAATGTCGCAAGGGCAAGTGTTTACCGTGCTCAATTGTATAACACACTTTCGATAGAATGAATAACCATCAAGAAAATTTTGTCGTAACTTTGGGCATAGTTTTTAAGAAGGGTTTTGTACCCGCAAAGCCACACTGCGGTAATGCACAATCACACTGCGGTAGGTACCGCAAAGCCACACTGCGGTACTGCAGAATCACACTGCGGTAGTTATTCCAAGGGCATATCGCGACAAATTCAAACTAGGGGGATCGACATGTTCAGAACGCAACTACTACAGAATTCTTATTTTCTCATGGACCGAGTCAATGTCAGGTGAACTTGAAATGGACTATCGGGTTCCCATCGAGGCTGTTTCTCGAATCGCTACCTATGCGATTGCGTGAGCTTTCGCATCGTCAGCTATTGCGGATGCATTTTTGCTACCCAGTTCAGAGACTTCTTGCGTGTGCGGCGACAATTTTCGACAGACTCCACAGCCAGACAAGTTGAATCATCAACCGATACAGCGAAAGTATTTTGTAGCGATGCTGCTATATCTTCCACCAGACTGAGAATTGGCCGCCTTCGGTTAAAAAACCGCCGTTCATCAGAGTCACACCACCTGGTTCCAAACTGATCTTCGAGGTCACGTACTGCCATGTTGCCATCGACACCAACAGTCCACTCATTCCACAAATCAGGAACAGACTCCAGTCCCCTGTGCATTTTATAGCGCAGCTTCATAGGTAAATCAGAGTCTGTTGCTGATGGGCGTGGCGTTGTCGATGAAGGAGTACAACTGATGGTGGTATCTGCGCCTGAAATAAGCTTTACCTGCAATACGGAAGTGCCACCAGTAAGTGGCGCGAGCACATGCATTATATCCGACAATTTTCCGTCAATTGACTGCATCTTGGAGCCAACGTGATCAATTGCAGCTTTTAAATCGTGATGAACACCGTCAATCTTGGCATTGAGAACTGGTACTGCTTTCTGCAGACGCTGCTCAGCTGGGTCTTCAAGTGTGCTAACGGTTGCCATCATTTCACGCTTAAACACTAAAAATCCCTTGGAATTGAAAAGTTTGTGGTTCCAGATGGGGTGCTTTGGAGTGACCTGCTGAAGAAAAACAGCATCTTGTAGCAAGACGGTACGAAGATACTGAAGTAGCTCCAGAAATCCACCCGCGGCGATAGACTGCTCGGCGAATCCAGCACCAATGGCCTTTTGCCACTTCTCAACATGAGGAAATACTAAGGATTGCAAGTTTGGCGAAGGCTCCACAGCTGCTCGTGGAATAAAAACTTCCACGACTCGGTTCAAATCCTGCCAGTGTCCGCAGTGCTTCACGTGGGAGAGACGTAAGGTAGCACTTCTCCATTGACTGGTTATTCCATCGACCTAGTCGTCGGATCTGGGATTCGCTAGCTCCGCCTAAGTCAGCCATTCGAGATCCCGAACCACGACCAACGTGTGTTTTGGCTTTGCTCTAAACACCAACGTGTTTCAATGCAACTGTGATTGCTTTGTTGTGAGTCTTGTACGGCATTGCTCTGGTAGGATTTTTATCCGCTTTCAACAGTTTTATCGGATACCAGCTCTGACGACTTGAAGTCGGGGAACTTCTCTCCGTCGACATGCCATCGCCAAAACAGATATAACGCTAGCATTCCATGTGGGCAAATCTCCACATTTTTTTCCGCATGCATGCACCAACCTCCATACGGCCAACTTGGTTAGTCTTCCTTGCCGCATCACCATAACAAGCGCTCTGCATGTACTGTATCCCTCATTTTCCAAGACAATTGAGTGCAAGTCTGCATGCTCCATCATGCGAGCCGACTCACCCTCATCAAAGCATAATGACTTATCAGAAAAGCGAGTAGGTTACGTAAAGTTTTGCCTGAATCACGGGTCGGCGTGCAAAAGTACCTCGAAATCTGTTGTATCTGCTCTGTCGTAGGGTAGCCGTCCAACATCGTATCAGCTCCTCGATCTTCAAAGTTTTTCCGTTTCCGTTCGTCTTCCTCGTACTGTGTTAGTTTCAGCAATGTAGTCACAGCGTCGTCACGGGGCGAGGGATGACAGTTGATTTTGGCGCGTACTTGTTGCCCACCATGGCCGCCACGTAAGAATTCACAGTCGAACGACCAATAGTCTCCTTTCTATCGACGTTTTTGCTATTTCCCTTGTGACGCTTTGCTCTGCCGATGACGTTTTCTTCTAGAAAGAGATGGAGTTTTTCTCCTGTTACTGTGAAACGTGTCAGCTCGCTAAATGCTGAGCCCTTCTCCTTGCACCAATCTACGAACTCCTGTTGACGACTATTGTACGCTCGCTGGGTGTTCTTTGGTCTCAGAGTCACAGTTTTGTTGTACGTCCGCTGGACCGACTCCTTCAGCGCGACGCGCATACGAGCTTCGTCTTCCATGATAACTTGATGTGGCGCGCTTCTGGCAATATCACCAGAGGATTGTTCTCCGCTAATTTTGGCCAACCAAACTTAAGAAGACCTGAGGCCAAATAAACACTTATCACACCCTCTACGACTATGATAACTGGTCTGATTTACCTGTACCCTGTGTTTACTAATAGGTCCTGGTCCGGACCCCGGTGATGATAAAGATATACATGTATAATCCTGTAAGCACTTCCGGGCTCCTTAACTATGGGACGAGATGTCACACAAATACGGTGCTTTCATTGGCTGAAATTAGAAGAGGTGTCACTCCTAATTGGCTTAAATGTGTGTGTTGTGTGCACCACATTTCAGACTATTACTGAATGGAGGCAAGCGACAGTGTACCGAATACTGGGTACATTCAAACTTGGGCCTGGAAGCTGGCAATGCGGGCTTAGTAGGGTGACCAATGCAACGCAACAGCCCCACAAACGAGCAGGGTTTTAAAAGATCGACTCAACGCTCTCAATGTATTTAGCTGTATTGCCTCTCACACCCAGCATGACTGGAAACCGGAAACCAATATTGCTTCATTACAAGCTCTACTATTCGTATGGATACGACTTAGCTTTTGTTCGAGCCAATGTGATGTGTTTTAGAGCTGTTAGTGAGTTTTGTTCAATATAGCTAACTTTAGAGATGAGTATGACCGAAAGAGGACCGCACACAGCAGAATTCGATGGCGGGCGTCCTTGTTCGAACGGATAATTGCCTTTGTTAAATACTTTGGATTAATGATATTCAAGGTTTTGCATTTCCATCTATTAGCGAGAGGTACGAGGTATATTTGGCATGACTTCGTAACAATTGGAAATACACATTCGTATTCTATGAAGTGAACTACAAATCAGGATAAAACGTCCTAGAGGATCATCTGTAGTGTTTTTCACATTAGCCGAGCGAAGCGGGGCTCTTCGCGCAACTTTTTTAAAAAGCCCAGACTGTACAGTATAGGGTCAATTTCTGCTTTCAAATGCACCACATTCTCTGGCTTTTATTTCCAGAGCCTACCAGGGATTGCAACGAGTTCTGATGCCTTGCATTTCTATTGCCTTTCCTATTATAATACGATATGGATACTTTACACAATGAGCGTTAAGAACCTTCGTCTTTTACGTACAGCAAATGGATTATCGGTATCCAGTACTGTACAGTACCGTTCGAGCATCATTTGTGTATTTTATATTTCTTCGAGCAACACACTAAAACACGTTACTGTAAAACACAGTGACCGGTATATTACAGTGATGTGGGGATAATTTCGTACGTTTGTGTATATTGAAGCGTGTGCGGAGTAAAAATGAAAACACTACATCAAGTTGGTTATTGTCCGGCATTCAAAGGTGTAATTAGTGCATCGTTGCATTGCCGATTGATCTAACTGTGAAATTCAACTGCTTTTCAAATGAAAGGTTGCATACAAAATCTAAAATCGCATCACGGAATATCTTCGTGCACTTGCAGTTATTTCGGCCAGCACAAAATTAGGAGGATTTAATCTGACCGGTGGCCTATGGATACACGGTAAGAAAAGGACCTCACTTCGGCAGGTGTTTCGCTTGAGTAAATACCAGGAATGATTGGCATACCTACAAGTAGCAACCAGTCACATCTTGAAGCGAAGTGGAGCTAGATCGACGAAATTCTTTCCGCCCTCCATTTGAGTATTGTTCGCATCAGTATTGTCGTGTAGAAACACGCCAGAATTATGTCCTGCTAGTTTTCCCACCCACAACACCCACCTCGTCCGCAAAGACGAGGTGGATATTGGGCGAAGTCTTGACCTGAAGGCCTTGATTCAGCCCTAGCACCGGGTTGGTCTGGCCCTGCGTACTCCGACTTGTCGGTAGGGCAACCAATCAACTCCACAGCACTAGCCACGAGCACGGCTAGTCTGCAATACACGCACACACAAAAACCTCGCTGGACCTCAGAAGGAAGGGTCCAGGGCTTTTCAGCCGGTAAGCGAGGGTGCCGGGGCAAAGCTCCGGCGGGTAGGTAGGAAGAAGGCTTGGTAGCACTCCCTCGGTCGAACGAGCTTTCTCGTTCTCTACACACGCAGCAAATCAATCACACAAGCTAGCTTCTTGGACTTGCCGGGTGGATGAACACTTGATTACTTCAACCTTCGTGTCCACCGGCAGGCATAATCCTGGCGATCAAGCGGGACCAGACGCTACGGACACTTTACCGTAACCGGACTTGACTCTTGCGATCGGAAGAACAATCTGCTCTGTTTGTTGCGCTCTGCGAGCGCTTATCTCTATACTATTCTTTCCTATGCCATATACAAATATCTAGTGTGAACTCGACCGTTGTGAAACCACCGAGTCCTCGGCGTCGGCCTGACAGAGCTCCAAGAGCCCTATCCGGCATATCTTCCGGTTGTGGCTGTTCACCAAGGGGCATGACGAGGATATCTTCCTTGTACAACCGACAGCGACTACTCGCCAAAGGTCACGGTCCGGAGATCTTTCCGGTAGCGACCTCTCGCTAAACTTGGTGTGCCGTACTTCGCTTCGCTCTTGTGCCTTGTCACTCTGCCGCGGATGTTCTCGAACAATTTCCGCCCCGTCGCACATTCTCTCCAACGGGATTCAGCTTGTCAATCACGAAAGCAGCAGTGGCGACAGCAGCGGCGGCGAGAGGCAATTCGCTACACCACAACTGCCCCCACCGCATCGCGAACCAGCACACCTGGCGAGCGTTGTGGTGTCTTGCACGCGCCTCATGGTCACGACCTCTAGCTCGCTCACCTCCGCGCGCGATATTGCGCGCCGTATGGGCGTCACCAATTCTTCCAATGATAAGTCGGTACGTCCCTGCACCCTGCTTTCGCTGCATGCTTCGAACGGCGGGACTAACGACCGCTTGTTGGACTTTTTGTTCGCTGCTCATGAAGAACTCGCATCGTCTCATGGCGGATCCAGCGGCGGGTGTTGCGCCAGTTCCTGCAGCCCGCGGGCTTACTGTCGCAGGCGCAGCGTCGTTGTCGTCGCCACCGTCGCTCAGTGCTGATGCCGCGGCGCCTCCGGCAGCGCTCGTTGTCTTGCCCAGCTCCGTTCCATGCTTCGCCGGCTCGCCGTCCTGGGTACGTGATGCATTGATTCCGTCGTTGCTCATTGCTTCCGCTGACATGTGCAACGATTGCTCGGTATCATTACAGCAGCCAGAAGCGACCCATTTGCGTGCGCCTCGACTTACTGAAATTGAAGGAACGGCTTTGCATGGCTTGTTGACGGACGCGTCAGAAGAGTCGTCGGAGAGGCTGATGGCCGTCCTTGGGTCACATCTTACGGATGCAACCCGATGCATCGTGCAACTGATTTTAAGTGCTGCTAGTCCTGGCAACCCTGCATGTGATCGCCGGATCGCTGAGGCTCGATCGGTGCCAGATCTCGTTGCCGTCGTAAATCAGCCAGCTGAGGACCCTCGAGGCCTTGTCGAAGAGCTTGGTCATCTGCAAGCCGATGTGACGAACGCACGTCTTGCCAAGGATGCTGCAGAACGAGCTGCCGTCGACGATAAATCCAAGTTGAGTTCTGCTAAGCTGCTCCTTCACCAGCAATGCGCTGAAAATGCCCAGTTAAAGAAGCAGGTGCAGATAGCCGAGCGGCTTCGCATTGCCAGTGATCGCCAGCTCGTGGACCAGACGGCTGTCGTGGCCACCCATAGCGAGATCGTAGACAAAACCAAGGCCCTTTTGGAAGCTGCCAATACTTCCAATGACACTCTGCTGCGTAAGCTCGCTCTTGACCGTGAGCACTATAAGAAGAACCTGGCCCTGTTTTCCAGTCGTGTTCGCCAGCTTCACCATTATTTGACTCAAAAGGGTGACTCTGCAGCTGATCGTACTCAGCGAGCTTTGCTGAAAGATATGAAATACACGGTAGCCGAGACACTGCGCGCCAACCAATGGCTTCGCAAATACGTCGACGACCGGCATTTGGATGCAGACACTCTGCTCTTGCTGTCGAAAGGTAGGTTCCCATGAATTCGCCGGTTGTCGTGACTTTTCGCCTAACTCGTATCGTTCGCTTTCTCATAGGTGGTTGCATCGAAGAACGAGATCTCGCTGTTCTCGGGCTGGACCCAGATGCTGTGGACATCGTTCGGGACGCCATTCGTGACTCCGATTCTTCGTTGACAGTGAAGGCTTTAGCCAAACGAGTTGCTCGGCAAGTTCATTATCTTCGTGATGACTCGTCCGCCGACGATGAGGCGTCGGCTACTACCGCAGCTCCAGCAGAGTTGACGGAGATGAAAGTCTGGTTTGGCGGAAGCAGCGAGGGTGAAATTGAGGATCAGGATGATCTATCGGACTCCTTGTTTGCGACTCCGTCATCAACATCTCGCTCTGCTTCGTCTCCGCTAGGCAAGCGTGCTCGTCCGCGGCAGGCTGTCGTCGGCGGGAAAACCTTCTATCGCAAGTCATTGAAGACTCGGTCTTCGTCGAATGCCGGCAAGACGGTCAATTCGAAGTCAGCGCAGGGTCGTCCGGGGCTCACTCCAAGTCGAAATCTCGCGTCGCTCACCAGCATCGACTGAAGTCCAAGCGCGGCTCGGAATCGACTCCGGCGCCCACACCGCTGCCGGCTGATCCCGGCTCGTTGCCAACGACACCTCGGTCTACTGCTAGTGCGTCCTCAGTAGCTTCCGCCATCGATTTGCTGTCACCACCGGCGTCTCCTGCAGGACCTTCGTCCATTTCAGGGACACCTCGTCGTCGGTCCACACGTGCCGCTGCAGCACAAGCCCGTTAGGGTGCTGCCAGTGTTATTGCTCTGGAAACTGTGGACAATGACTTCATCTTTGGGTCTGGATCTCCTGGCCAAAGTCCACCTACCAGTCTGCAGCTTGGGGCAACTCGGTCGTTCCACAGCGTAGCTTCGGAAGAGAAGGAGGACGATCAAGTTACTGCGGGAGTGGCTGAGACTTCGGAGCAGGATGCAAGTGATCACGAGCACGCCAGTCAAGACGTTCGCCCTACTCATAACCCGATTTCCATGCCTGCTCTGGATCGTGTGGCATGCAACGAACGGAACGACAGCATACCGTGGTTTTGGCAACACTGTCAACTACACCTGGGACCAACCACAACGTGTTGCATCCTGCACCGAGTCTTCTCCCCGCAATCCGTGGTTGGCAGTCTCTTGTGAGACCCTCCAAGAAGCTCGTTGCGTGGGCATATGCCTTCTTGGAGCCGGGGTTTAGGCTGGAGGGTTCTCAAGCATGTTGGAATCAAATTCTGAACCACCGGACTCCCACCCCAATTCCTGGAGATATAGTCACGCTCTGCTCGGTCGAAGGTATCCGGGCGTTCGCGGATTGGCGACGTCCGGATCATCCATACCAACAATTCCGACGCAAGATGCCGGACCACGCATTCTTCTTCCACGTGGAGAAGTTCATGCCTGATGTTCCCATATCGATTCGTGGACCGAAGCTTCACCGAGTCGTCAAGCTTTAGCGCCAGGCGCAAGGGTTTGCTGCCGAGGACACCGAGAGCGACGACATTGGGTTTTCCTTGTGGGAGCGTGTGCATTGGGTGTTGAATGCTTCCGTGGAGCGAGCTATCGCTACGTTGATCCGGGTCTCCGACGACGACTCGACTCTCGTGCGAAAGGTGCAAGAAGTGTGGGATGATTATTTAAGTGGTTGTGACAAACGAGCCGACAACTTGCGCAACAAGTTCATGCCGTTCTGGAAGTGGGTTCTTAAGAATGATCGCCGAGAAGATGAGATCCCGGCAGAGTTCTTATTTGAACCGTCGATGCTGATATATTCGTTCGAGGTGTTGCAGTGGGTCCCCGCTTCTGACGATTGGTGTACCGAAGTTTACAACTTTGGATTCACGTCAACCTTGGCGCAATTGTTGGGTTGACATCCCTAGCGAGCACCCGTTCAATACCACGGTCGTTCCGTGCAACTCAGGGGTCAAACTTTTCGTTCCCCGAGGAATGACGGACGTGGAAGTCGGTCGATCCGTAGTGGTTAATCCTGAGCTGCAGGAGAACAGCATTCGACCAGGTTGGCATGAGCTGGTGAAATTGTGGTCCAGCGACGCGTCATCTACCGACGGAGACTCAATCCAAGCCATGGAGGAGCCGGCGTCTAGTGCCGGGGCGAACTTTGGTCTTCCCGGGCTCTCCATTAGAACAGTGACCACTATTTAAGCCTCGGTCGACGTCTCGCCAGCTTTGTCGCGTAGTCTCCACGCGCATCCAGTATTTGCCGTAGCTTCGTAGTGTAGTGGGTGCGCAGTGGAGTTCTTCTTTCTTAATAATTCGTTCCGGTGTTTCACTCTCAAAATTCATCAAATACAATATGTAGTTTGGTGCAGTAGTTTTTCATCTGTAATCTTGGGCTGCATTGCGGTCAGCTGAGCTACCGGCCGCAGGCTAACGGGCAGCAAGAACGATCGGTGAAGATGCAGTCAGTGAAGGTGTACGTCGAAGACCCGTTGCAGCAGGACTGGGATGAGATTGCTGAGCGACTAGTCTGTGCGATCAACAACTCGCAAGATACGACGCGAAAAGAGACACAGTTCTTTCTGGTGCATGGGTGGGATGCCCACTGATCGCTCCACGCAATGACATCGTCGCTCCGGCGAGGTCCGGTAGGAAAACCGATGCGCTGGCATGACGCAGAGAAGTCAATCGCCAGCAAGGGATAGCGCTCGAAATGGCAAAGGAATACCAAGCAGCAGAGAAGAGTCGCCGAGCCAAGGAACATAACGACGCGTTAAGTCGGAAGGATTTGGCAGCTGTGCCTCGACGATCCAACGACGAAACGACAGACGACCACCGGAATGACGAACCTACCGGTGACGAACCTACTGAAGTGGTGACGAGGTCTCTTTTTGAACCAGGCAGCCGCGTCTGGTTCTACATGGAACGTGTCAAACCCGGGCTGACAAAGAAGTTGGATCACCGATGGCACGGTCTGTTCCGAGTTAAGACCAAGATTGAGGAATATGCTTACGAGCTAGAGCTCCCTGACCGCAGCGGATATCGGTTCTATCCGGTGGTCCATGTGTCCCGACTCAAGGCGGTGAATGAGTTCGAAGATCGACCGAAGGCTCGGTTGACGCAGGATGTGACCGAGGAATCGCGCTTTGACTTCGACGAGGAGCTTTTACCTGAAGATAGCTGGGAGCCAGACCGACTGGCCGGAGAGCGAAGTCCTCGAGATCTTAGAAGACCGAATGCCAATGTCAACGAGGACTGGACGCTCAATTCGAGAGTTCAAGATCAAATGGGCTGATCAGGACGAACCCACGTGGGAACCCATCTCGAATATCTCCTGCGGCGGCATGACCTGCAGCGTAAGAAGCGCGAGCATCGCTTGCAGATGGCCCAATTTTGCTGACGAGGACTAGGCAGCACTCACCACCATAATGATGACATGTACTTGGGGGCAATGCAGCCCAAGATTACAGACGAAAACGACTACTGCAGATATCGGCGAACTCCCGGAAGGCATCGCTCATCCCTGTCGTGCCGAATGAGAGCCGGTGCGCCGAAGCGTCGGTATATGCATTCTTCGAACGCTTGAGCCACCATTAGTGCAGACGTGTCAGACATTGCTTTGGCAATCACAAATCCAGGGAGCGAGCACTGGAACAGTAGCAAAGCTGTGTTGCCGCGTCGAGACATCGGCAAAGGTATAACAAAGTCCATTGACACGATCTGGAACGGTCGTTCGGCCAGGATGTTGCCTGGTGAGTACCCTCGGAGCTGCGGGCGGCTCTTACTAGAGCTGCAGTCAAGGCACGACTTCACGTGCTTTTTCACATCAGCGTATAGACCCAACCAGTAGTAGTCTAGCTTCACTCGCTGGAACGTCCTGACCACGCCTTGGTGCCCGCCTTCCAGCGAGTCATGGCAATTCTGTAAGACCTCTTGAATCATCGTTGTTGGTACGAGTAGGCGCAGCTTGACTTCGTCTTGCTGGTCCTCAGTCTTCCGACGCCTTGCACCCAAGTAGTAAAGCAATCCGTCGTCTGTCAGCACGAACTTGTCGACAATCTTCCAGGTATTTCGAGCATCTTTGTAACTAATCTTCTCAGTGTCTCCGCGCAGCACCGACTTCATTATAGACCACCTCGACTCTTCGTCTTGCGCTTTGGAGATACGACGTCGCCGTTCCTTCTGCACCGTCACTGGGTCGATGTCGTCTGCATTTGTTGTCGGTGTCAGCTCGGGCCTAGGTTGCCGCTCGTCCACCGAGTCTTCGCTGGCTGCCCTTGTAGCTTCCGTCTGCTCAGCTGATTCTGCTTGAGTCTCCACCGGGTCTTCATCAGCGAACCTGACGTGCTTCTTGCGAGTCTTGCTCTGTCATCGAGTCAATGCCGAAACATCTCCGTGCTCTGACCGCACAAAGTCAATGAATGTTTTACGTCGGAGTCTCGTGGGCATCCATAATTTGAACGAAATTATCGGAGCTTGGTTTCACCTCAGTGACTTCGTCCGGTGGAGCTTCGTATATAATTTCAGAGATCCTGTTCAAGCTTGAGAGCTCAGCCTGCCTGTCATTGCTGAGAACGACTTTCGATACCTTCGTCTCGAGTGTTTCACCAGCTAATGAGTCTGCCGCTGCGTTGTACTCCCGCAGCACGTGCAGGTACCTCGTGGATCGAAGTCTCGCTGTGAGTTCCTTATGATGACTTAACTTCGCTAGCAGCGATTCCTTACGGCACGCGATCACCCCTAGTGCTTGCTGGATTGCGAGTCTCGAGTCTCCTACCACCACCAAGTCCTCGGCACCGTGTTCCAAAGCGGCTTGCACTCCGTTGTTCATGCCGGTATACTCCGCAAAGTTAACTGTGGTGCTTTCGAGATATGCACTCGCAGCAATCACTACATGCCAATCAGGAAGTCGCCATACAATCCATGAGCAGCTACCATAGCCACCGTACTTTTCCGTCTTCACCGATCCATCAAAAGGCACAACGAGGTCTCGGTAATCTCGAGGCAGACGTGCGTACAACAGCTGGGGTCCATTCGAACGGTGGCTGAACCTTTCGTAGGTGGTGCCACCAGTTCCAGCGAGTCCTCAAGGTCCACGAAATTCGTAATAGACGCTTGGAGGAGCTGAGCGAATACACAGTCTTTTTCCTTGACGCGCTGGACTTTCAAATGCCAGGGCGAGAGTAGCACCGAGAATTGCACCGCCTTTCCGAACAGTGACTTCGACCGATGTACCCAGTCAAGCGTCGAAAATCGCGTATACACGTTCAGTGTTTGTCCCACCAGCTGGGTATGACATACTTTCAACAGAAGCAGCAATGCTAAGACCTCCTTCTCCGGGGTTGATATTTCATTTCTGCATCCTTCAACACTCACCCACAAAACCGTACGGGGTGCAACTTGCCTTCATGTTCTTGCATCAGCGTGGTACTTAGAGCCCATTCATTCGCGAACAGCATGACATGCACCTCCTTAGTTCGGTCGGAATGTTGGAGAATAGGCGCATCGGCTACCTTCTGCTTCAGTATGTCGAAGCTTCGTCGCGCCGTTGAGAGATCGCCACCGGGGTCAAAGTCGTCGTCCTTAAGCTGATATAGGGCGGCGCCGTACACAGCAAAATCCTGAATCTGCTGTAGTAGTTCAGCGCACCCAAGAAGGACTGCATCCCTTTCTTGGATCTCGGAAACGAGAGGCCGGTAATAGCGGCCAACTTCTTAGAGTCTGCTTGGATGCCGGCAGGTGATACTTCATGTGAAAGAAAGTCCACCTTCGACTGGACGAAGATGCGTTTCGTAAAACTGATGCTGATTCGACACTCGACGAACCCACTTAACAGACGATCCAACGTAGCCAAGCAGTCGTCAAACGTTGCTCCGCCGAAACAGATATCGTCCACAAAGGAGCGTCGGTCGAACACCGGTATCAACTTAGACTCGTCCGTTCTCCGGTCGAAAACATGTCGGCTACTGGACTATTCACTAGTTGTGACACCGGATACATTGTGGCCGAGGCTTCGTGGTCAGCATCAATTTTCGTTCGAGGGTTCGGTCCGTTCGTCGACAGGTTCACCGACTCGTCGTTACTATCTCCGCGTAGTAGCTTGGCTCGTTCTTCAGCAGCTTGCATAAGCATCGCGTAGTTCTTCCAGCCAACTTTCGGCCGTCCAAACCCCCAGAGCGCGTTGTCGATCATGCGCTGGTAAATCATCGGCGCATTCTTGACTTGAGGCCGAATGGCATTCGAAGCCACTCGTGCACAGACAAACGCCGAGATCTTCCGCGCTCGGTGAGTCATCATAATCGCCCAAAATCCGCTGGTAGCATCAAGAGAACAGAACCATAGGTAGCTTTCCAATTCCGTCAGCAAATCATCGACAAGCGACATCGCATATTCCAAGATTGCGGTGATAGCATTCACCATCTTGTAATCGATGCACAACCGTATATCGACACCGCTCTTTTTTAGAACAATGACGATTGGTGATGCCCACGGGCTGTCGATAAACGACAACAAGCCAGCCTTAAGCAGTCCCTTCAGCAACTCGTACAGCTTTGGCATGTGCCGTAGCGCTACTCGTCGGGCACGCTGTTTGATAGGTGCATGCCCTTTGATGTCAATGTCACAAACCACACCGTATGCCGGTGGTGGAAGCGCATTACCACTCGAAATCATGATTTCTTCGTGCTTCTTCAGCACGTCAACCCGACGTTGCTGCTGGTCGCCTTTAAACTGAGCGTTCAGCACGTTAGGCGCTGAATAATCCAATACCGTCATCGAGGCTTCGGTCAAGTCAGGAAGAAAGGCAAGTTCTTGCGCATAGTCGTCCAGTGCAATGTGATTGGCTTCGTGTTCTGACGAATCCATCGTACCATCACCATCCATGATCTCGCGGCCGTCTGCGTTTAGCAGGACCATCACTGCCACGAACGTCTCTTCCAAGACAGCCACGGCGTCAGTACCGCCGGTGTCAGCCCTGGGAAATGGTTCGGTCATTGTTTCTTCTGCCACCGCCGGTGTTTTGTTGGAGACCGAGACTTCGGTGGTCACCCCTGTCGGAGGGTCTCCCGTGTCCGGGATAGCAACGGCCTGAGAGATTGGGAACAGCACCGATTGGCCTCCTGCCGGCTCATTGTCGGCATCATCAACCGCTTGCGCTTCGTCGCGTTGTTCCAATATTCGGTCCCAGCGTTGAGCACAGGTCAGATGCTCTGCGTTATTATCGGAGAAGACGGGCGGTCGACCTTGCACACTTCGGGGCAGTGGGTAATCAACTTTTCCTCTGCCGGAGGCTGCTTCGCCAACCATTCCTGGTACAACTCGACCTCCTTGTCGTACAGCGTCTAGTCTCGCGATTCGAATAAGCAATCACTTGCCACTCTTGGTATTTCCTCGAACCGAGTCGAACGTACCCTGCTTCGACCGGCAACTCGCCATGTGGAACCCACATCACGACTGGCAGGTGTACTGGACAGAACACTTAGTTATCAGTGATGTTTGTCATTCGAACATGCTCTGGCTGACCTCGACGAAACCTCGTTATGGTCGGTACCAAGTAGTCCGTTCGTCGAATCCACACTCTATGTGTTTCCAGTGCTGGTTTTCGTCTCCGTAGTCGTAATTCATCCCATTCTCGTCCAAGTATCGTCAATTCCTCGGTAGGACCGCCGAAAATATGCCCCTGTCCAGGGTTACCTTCTTCAATCATATTCTGGGTCTTAATCAGCGGAATCCTAACCTCGTGAGGAAGCTTGACAGTAGCATGGAACAAGTCGAGTCTGATGCCGGCCGGTATCATAAAGTCTGTGCCGAGCACCATGTCAACTACAGCGCTGTGGTCCATAATCCATAGCTCGAACTCGTAAACACGTTCCCAACCCAATGTCACTTTGACGAGCGTCCAGCGTGTGGTGGCCATTTTGCCTTTCTTAATTCCTTGTACTTCCAGGCGCCGGTCGTTGTTTGGGTCGTCCCGTAATCTCAGCCGTTTAGCCATCTTCGTAGTTATGACGCTCACATTTGCTCCAGTGTCAAGCAGTATCCGCGTTCTCGTGTTATTCACTGCTCCTGTGACCAAAGCTCTCATCCTCACCCTCCGGTCGAACTTCTGAGATGACCACCACCCCAGTCGCTCTCCCGGAAGCAATCTCACCGTCTTGGCGAGCCCTCGATGCGGTTTCTCCACTGCTGCCGCACTCGATACCCAGGTCTCAAAAGGCTTTCGTCGGTTGATGGCAGAATGCAAAGTGATTGATTTAGGTCCTTAGTTCGCAAAACTCCTTGCTACCTCTAAGCCTACTGGATTCTCTACTGGATACACTACTGGATTCTTTATTGGATACTGACTTACTTCAGCCAATCAGCGACTGCCACGTGGATGCCCATCTTGTACCCACAATCTTGTACCCACGTGTCCCGTAATCCCGTAGCGTAAGCAGTGTCCCATCATCAGTGTCCCATCATCAGTGTCCCGTAAACACAGGAATGATTGCGGTCCCACTGAGTGAAGGTCATACCGGTATCTTACCGGTATGCCGCAGCTGGTCGAGGCGTCTTCTCGACAACACTCCCACTCGACTTGACAGCTGTTGCGCCTTGGATCCCCAACTTGCTCCGAAGAACTTCGAACTGCACGGCAGTGATCGCCTTCGTCATGATGTCGGCCAGCATGTCGGTAGTCGAAACATACTGTAGCACCACTTGGCCGTCTTCCACCTTCTCGCGCACGAAGTGGTAGCGAATGTCAATGTGCTTGGTGCGCTTGTGGAATTCGGGATTCTTGGCCAGCGCGATGGAGCCTTGGTTGTCCTCGTAGATCATGACAGGATCGTCGCTCTTCATCTCGTCGAGCTCACACAGAAACACCTTGAGCCACACTGCTTCCTGCGTAGCCTCCGATAGCGCCATGTACTCTGCTTCAGTAGACGATAGTGCCACCGTCCGCTGCTTCTTGCTTCTCCAGCTGATGCATCCTCCGTTCATCATGAACGCGTAGCCGCTTGTACTCCGTCGAGACTCGATGTCACCAGCCCAGTCTGCGTCCGAGTAACCACACACGTCGAAACCGTCTTCGCGTGAGAACTCGAGTCCGTGCGTTGGTGTCGCCTGCAGATACCGCAGCACACGCTTGAGAGCTTGCCAGTGTGTCGGACACGGATCAGCCGCAAACTGGCTCAGAACTGCTACTGCCGCAGCGAGGTCCGGACGTGTCGCGACCATCAGGTACATGATGCCGCCGACGGCGCTCCGGTATGGCACGTTCTTCATGGTGTCTTCGTGCTTGCAGCCACCCTCGCACATGTTCTTGGTCAGCTTGAGTCCGGGGTCCTGCGGCGTCTTCACAGTCTTGCTGTCTTGCATGCCGAACTTGGTCAGGATGGACTTGAGGAACTTGGTTTGTCGCACCACCACTGTCCCGGAGTCACGGTCGTTCTTGATCTCCATCCCGAGAAAATACTCGAGCTCGCCGAGGTCCGTCATCTCGAAGCGTTCACTCAGCGCGCTTGGTCGAGTCCAGCAGGTCGTCGTTGCTGCTTGCTAGGATCAGGTCGTCCACGTACAGCACCACGAAGATCATCTCTTGATCATTCCTCTTGATGTAGACGCAGTGGTCGGACTCGCACTTCTTGAACCCCATCTTCAGCATGAAGTCGTCGATGGTCTGGTTCCACATGCGCGGCGACTGCTTCAGTCCATACAGCGAACGCTTGAGCTTGCATACGTGGTCCGGATGGTTTTCGTCCACATAGCCGTCCGGTTGCGCCATGTAGATGTCTTCGTCGAGAACGCCGTTCAGGAAGGCTGTCTTGACGTCCATTTGGTGCAGCTTGAGACCATACTTGGCAGCCATTCTCAGCACTGCCCGAATCGACGTGAACTTGGCCACTGGTGCGAAGGTCTCATCGTAGTCGATGCCATACTTCTGCGAAATCCCTTGGCCACCAGTCGCGCCTTGAACCGCTCGATCTCTCCAGCTTGGTTTTCCTTGACTCGAAACACCCATCTGCAGCCGATCGCCTTGCGTCCCTTCGGCAATGGTACGACATTCCATGTGTCGTTCTTGCGAAGTGACTCAACTTCCGAGTCGCAGGCCTCCTTCCACTTGACTGCGTCGCTGGATTCCATCGCCGACTTGAATGTGGTCGGCATTTCTCCCACTGAATCCACGACGTACGCAGCCTCAAAGCTCCCACTTTCTTGTGCCGTAGCAGACATCTCGTCCAGAGTCTGGTATCGACTCTGCGACGCATACCGCTTGGCACTTGGAACCTCCACGGCTTCCTCCAGTGACTGCGTCCGCGGGTGTCGCTTGCTGCCGGGCTCGAAGTCTTCGTCCCGCGCAGCTTCTTCCTCTTCTTCGTTGTCGTCATCCGACTGCGACGAATCTTGATCCGTCACCTCTTCATCTTGAAGTTCCACAACAACTTCTTGATCGTAACTGCGTCTCCCACCGTCGAAGACGTCTTCCATGAACTGCGCGTCGCGGCTCACCAACACGCGACCGCTCTCCAGTTCTTCAAACCGATACGCTTTCTCGTGCTCCGAGTACCCGAGGAAACGACAACGCACCGACCGAGCGTCGAACTTGGTGCGCTTCTCCTTCGGCACGTGCACGTACGCATGGCAACCGAACACTTTCAGGTTCGCCAGCAGCGGCTTCTTCCGGTCCAAACTTGGTGTGGCGACTTGTCGTGGCTGATGGCACGAGTCGGACACCGGTTGCGAAGGAACGTGGCAGTCATCACCGCTTCACCCCAATACGACTTGGACAATCCGGCATGTTCCAACATGCAGCGCGCACACTCCACCAATGTCCGGTTCATCCGTTCTGCCACTCCGCTCAGTTGAGGCGTGTACGGTGGTGTGAACTTCTGCACGATCCCGCGGTTGCTACAGAACTTGGCCATCGCACCGGAAGTGTACTCGCCACCGTTGTCGCTCCGGAGTGTCTTCACGCGCTTTCCGGTTTGAGTTTCAGCAAACGCCACAAACTTAGCGAACTTGGCGGCCACCTCAGACTTGTTCCGCAGCAGATACAGGACGCAGAAGTGCGACTTGTCATCGATGAACGTGACAAAGTAGCGCTTGCCACCAAAAGTTGGTGTCTGCATGGGACCGCACACATCGCTGTGAATCACCTCCAGCACTTGCTTCGCACGGTTCGGAGACGACTTCATGTAGCTCACTCGCGTTTGCTTGCCGAGTGAGCATCCGCCACAGCTCCCACTGCTTCACCGACGTCATGTCAATGCCAGTGCCGTAGCCCTTCTTGACGATGGCAGCTAGGCCGCAATAGCCAACGTGACCAAGTCGAAGGTGCCAGAGGTACGACGTGGTGTCCCCTTGGCGATCCTTCGAACTTGCCGCATTGGCCTCGTCAGGCATCATCGGAGTCATGCACAGCTTGAACAGCTCTTTGCCCTCACGAGCGCCGAGCTGCCACTTGAGACCCTTCTTCTCCGTGAAGAACCCGTCGCTCTCGAAGGAGACTGGCCCGACGTCCTTGGTGAAGCGGCCGACCGAAAACAAGTTGCGCGTCAACTTGGGAATGTGCCACACGTTTGTGAGCACACCTTTCTTGGTCCCGCGCGGAGTTTTCATCGACATCACAATGTCGCCACTGCCGATCGCCTGCACCACACCGTCGTCCGCGAGATGCACGTCCACCGGGTCGAAAGTCTTGTAGTTCTTCATGAACTTCTTGGAGCACGTCATGTGCTGCGTCGCACCCGAGTCGACCAGCCACACGTCATTCGACTTGGTGTTGCTCCCACCACCAATCGAGAAAAGATAGTCGCCGGCATCCTCGTCCTCACGCGCCACCTTCGCACGCTGCGACCGCTGCCGGTTGTTGTTGTCTTGGATCCGCGAGGGACACTCCGCGATCCAATGTCCTTGTTTGCCGCAGTTGTGGCACGCCCCGGTCTTCTTCACCGGTCGGTCCCTGCGCTTGTTGTCTCTCGTCATGAACGCTTGACCTTGACCGTGTGCGGCTCCGTCGACGCCGCCACCTTGTTCCTTGCGCTTCATGTCTCCATGCAGGAGCCGAGACGTTACGAGTTCCCACGACAGCGAGTCCGACCTGGACTCCAGCGCCGTGATGAGGAACTGGTACGACTCGCTCAAACTGCCCAGAAGCGTGATCACCAAGTCGTCCTTGCTGACCGGAGCGCCAACCGCGTCGAGCTGCTCCGCCAGTGTCTTGAGCTTGTTAATGTCCTCCAGCACATCATCACCTTCGTCCATCATTGTCGTGAAGAAACGTCGACGAAGAAAGAGCTTGTTGGCCAAACTCTTCTTCTCGAAGTGTCCTTCCAGTCTTGACCATGCATCATGCGCGTCCTTGGCCGAGCGAACCAACGGCAGCTGCGAGTCCTCCATCGCGAGACAGATCATCGCCAGTGCCTTGCGCGACTTCTTCCGGAAGGTCGCTTGATCCGCCGCAGTCTGGCAGTGCTCCAGCTTCACTTCCCCACTCGTCACTTCCCACAGTTCGCGCTCCTCGAGCACCATCTGCATCTTGAACTTCCACGTGTGGAAGTTGGTTCCGTTGAACTTGTTGATGCGGGCGGTGGAGACTGGGGAGGCGTCCATGGCGAAGGCGTAGTCGGGGTCTTGGTCAGGGAAGACGGGGCTTGGGCTCATAACCAAAAGGCTTTGGTCGGTTGATGGCAAAATGCAAAGTGATTGATTTAGGTCCTTAGTTCGCAAAACTCCTTGCTACCTCTAAGCCTACTGGATTCTCTACTGGATACACTACTGGATTCTTTATTGGATACTGACTTACTTCAGCCAATCAGCGACTGCCACGTGGATGCCCATCTTGTACCCACAATCTTGTACCCACGTGTCCCGTAATCCCGTAGCGTAAGCAGTGTCCCATCATCAGTGTCCCATCATCAGTGTCCCGTAAACACAGGAATGATTGCGGTCCCACTGAGTGAAGGTCATACCGGTATCTTACCGGTATGCCGCAGCTGGTCGAGGCGTCTTCTCGACAACACTTGAGCCACACTGCTTCCTGTGTAGCCTCCGATAGCGCCATGTACTCTGCTTCAGTAGACGATAGTGCCACCGTCCGCTGCTTCTTGCTTCTCCAACTGATGCATCCTCCGTTCATCATGAACGCGTAGCCGCTTGTACTCCGTCGAGACTCGATGTCACCAGCCCAGTCTGCGTCCGATTAACCACACGTCTGATGGAAGGTATGGATCTTGAACGAAGCTTGACGGAGCGGAGGGAGGACAACTCTGGACGAGACCGGAGCGAGGACACTTGACCACTTGAGGGGAAGAAGGAAGATTCGAAAGTGATTGATTGATCGGAGTTACTTTAGCTAGCCTACCACATAGACACGCAGCTTGCGTCCAATCATTCTACTCGTCAATCATTGGTGGCGTAATCGACTTACCGTAATCACCGTGATCATCGTGGGTTCGGATTGGACCGGTTCGGGCTAACCGGTTCACGGTCAATAACCGATACCAAACCGGTAACCCTCAATACGCCCCCTCAATGCGAAGTCCCACGAATGCCGAGAGCCGTCGTCAGATCCATGTGGCGAGGTCCCGCAAGCGCCTTCGTCATGATGTCCGCCAGCATCACAGAAGTGTCGCAATACTCGAGCTTCACTTCACCGCGCTTCACTTCGTCGCGGATGTGGTGGTACTTGATGTCGATGTGCTTGGCGCGGCCGTGGTTCACCGGGTTCTTCGTCATCTTGATGCACGACTGGTTATCTTCACGGATCTTGAGTTCGGGACCAGTCTCGTTGGCAGCAGCAAGGATTTCGCACAGCAGGCGATGAATCCATCTTCCTTCTTGGATCACCAGACTCAGCGCGATGTATTCCGCCTCGCTCGTAGATAGCAAAACACTTGACTGCTTCTTGCTGCCCCAGCTCACAGGCGCACCGAGTAGCATGAACGTGTAGCCCGAAGTCGACTTGCGGTCCGCCAGGTCGCCGGCCCAGTCTGCGTCCGAGTAGCCACGAAAGTCGATCTTGTCGCCCGGCTTGAAGCAGATGCCATGCGTCTTGGTGCCTTGCAGGTAGCGAAAGATGCGCTTGACCGCAACCCAGTGTTCCTCTTGGGGTTCTCCATGAAGCGCGACACATAGCCAACGGCGTACGCGATGTCCGGGCGCGTGGCGGTCATCAGGTGCATCAAGGCACCAACAGCTTCGCGAAATGGGGCGTTGACCTTGGTCGCCGCGTCGCTTGGAACCAGTCGAGTGCTCATGTCCACCGGACTCACCACGGCCTTGCACTCGTCCATGGCGAAGCGCTTGAGGATGTCGTCCACATATCGCCGCTGACACATGGTCACGCTGCCGTCGAGCCGTCCACCAGCTCGATCCCAAGAACAAACGCATACTTGTCGCTGTCGGTCATCTCGAAGCGCGTCTTCAGGTCCGTCTTCGTGCGCGAGATCAGCTCGGGCGAACTCCCGGTAATCAGCACGTCATCAACGTACACTAGCACGAGCACGCAGTGACCGTCCACGACCTTGATGTAGAGGCACGGATCGAAGGCCGACACTTGAAACCCAATCGAGCACACAAACTCGTCGAAGGTCTCGTTCCACACGCGCGAAGCTTGCTTGAGACCGTAGATCGCCTTTACCAACTCCAGGCAGTCGAAGTCGCCATCCAGCTCAACACCTTCAGGGACCACACAGAACACTAGTTCCTTCATTATCCCATACAGGAATGCGGTCACCACGTCGAGTTGGTCAGTGGCTACCCGAAGTATTTGGCAATAGCGATGACCATGCGCAGCGTCATGTACTTGACCACCGGCGAGAACGTCTCCGTGTAGTCGATGCCGTACTTCTGCTTGAAACCCTTGGCCACGAGGCGCGCTTTGTACTTCTCGATGGATCCGTCCGCTTTGCGCTTGATCTTGAACACCCACTTGGTTCCAATGGCGCGTTGTCCGTTGGGCAGCTTGGCAGCACGAAACACCCCACGTAGTCGCATCGACTTCAGCTCCGCACGAATGGCTTTGCGCCAGTGCACTTGGTCCGGACCGTTCACTGCTTCTTGGAATGTCTTTGGCTCCGAGTGCAGCTTCAACAGTGTTGGCACTTGCACGCCAAAACACGTGAGGCGTCGAGTCTTCATCTTGGTCCCCAGACGTTTCTTCTTCATCTTCATGTGGCGAGGAGTTGTCCGGCGCGCTTGCTTCTTCCAGTCCAACTCGGTGACGTACAGCGCGCGGTCTTCTCACAGGTTCATCGTCTTCACTTGAGCGATTCTTGCGCTTTCCGCCTGCTTGTACTCCGTCTGCGGAGGGCCATTATCTTCAATGTCGAGCGAGTCGAGGTTCAGGTCATCGACATCTTCATCGGAGATCCGCGGCGATAATCCAAAGGTTGATTCGTCGAAGTTGACATCGCGACTGATAACCACCTGCCCCGCCTCGATGTCATAAAGTCGATACGCCTTGGACACTTCTTCGTAGCCGAGGAACAGTCCGGCGCGAGCCTTGGGGTCCCACTTGAGTCGTTTTCCTTCGGAGTCAAAACGTACGTCCGGCAGCCAAATACACGCATGTGCTTGACACTTGGCTTGGACTTGTGCGCGATCTCGAACGGAGTCTTGTGCTCGATCTTGGGGACGGCAGCCGATTTTTCACGTAGATGGCCGTCATCGCCGCCTCAGCCCAGAAACACTTGTCCAGCTTGGCATGGTGCAACATACTGCGGCCGATCGTGACGATGGTCCGGATGGCGCGCTCTGCCGTGCCGTTGGTCTGGTGCGCGTACGGGACCGTGGTTTGCTGCTCGATGCCTTGATCTTCGTAGAAGGCCTTGAGCGAGTTGGTCGCAAACTCACGAGCTCCGTCGTGTCGCACAAACTTGACCTTCTTGCCGAATTGCGTCTGCACCTTGGTGATGTACTTCTTGATGCAATCTTCGCTCTCCGACTTGGCACTCAGACAGAAACCCTTCATGCATCCGCTGGCTTCGTCCACGATCAGCAGTAGATACTTGCTGCCGCCAAGCGAGATTTTCTCCATGGGTCCGCAGATGTCGAAGTGGAGCAGCTCAAACGTGTCGTAGCGATGCTTGTCACGGTTGCTTGGAAACGGTTTTTGGACCATCTTCCCTTGCTGGCAACCGCGACACATGCTTGGTCCACTCGACTTGGAGGGTGCCTTCGCGTCCTTGATCATGTTGTTGTCGACCATCTTGCGAAGCACCTCCACCGGAGCATGACCCATACGCGCGTGCAGGTCGACTGTTCTTCCACTTGTCGCCGCATTCGCCGATCGCTGAGGCGTCCGAAGCCAGTAGAGGCCATCCACGAGGTCCGCCGTCGCCACCACTTGGTTCGAACCCTTGCGCGAAACGTGCATGTTGGTGCCGTCGAACACCACTTGGAACTTGCCGTGCTTGTTGATCTGCGGCACCGAGAGCAGCTTCTTGCTCATGTCCGGCACGTACAGCGCGTTCTTGATCTCGATCTCGCGCTCGTCGCCGTTGGGCAGAACCACTCGTTCCACGATGGTTCCCACACCCTTGATGGCCGCTTTGTTGCCGTCGGCCACCGAAACTCCACCTTCATCTCGCTCGATCAAGTGAGCGAACTTGGACTTGTCATTGCAGATGTGGTGCGTTGCGCCGCTGTCGACCGCCCACATCCCGGACACATTTTTGCCCGTCGAAACTCCACACCCCAGGGAACCGCGAACGCCACTCGATCGTAGTCGTAGTCGTCGCTGTCATTTTTCCACTGGATGTTGTTGGCCCTGCGTCCACGGCCATTGTCATTGCCGCCGCGTCTTGGCCCTCGGTTTCATCCTTCTGCTTGGTCCAGCACTTGTCAACCGTGTGCCCCAATTTCCCGCAGTACGTGCACTGGCGAGACTCTCGGTCGGTCGTGAACGCTTTGGCCGCGTCCTCCGTTTTCACCGTCGCCATCTTCTCGCCTTGCCGCTTGATGTGCTCGTTCGTGAGCACCTTCACAAGTCTTGCGTGCGTAGCTCTGCTCTGCTCATCTCCAGGTTCAGTACGACGTTCTCGTAGCTCTTGGGGAGACTGCGCAACAAGCAGATCGCCACGTCTTCATCCTCCATCTCGGCGCCGATGCTGCTGAGCTAGGCGCTGATGTTGAGGACCTCATTGCAGTGATGCAAGACATTCCCGCCTTCCGACATCTCCATGCTGAAGAGCTGCCGCTTCAAGTAGATGCGACCAGCCTTCTACGATCAACCGTACAGCGTCTTCAGGCGCGACCACGCAACCCACGCTTCCTCGCAGTCGTCGACCACATGGTGGTAGTCCGCGTCCATGTGGAGCAGCATCAGTCCGAACGCGATGTTGCTCGACTTGACGTAGTCGTCCTTGGCCCGCAAGTCCGTGAAGCTTGGCGTCGTCTCCCGGTTCACGACTTGCCACACCGACTTGGTCAGGAACACGCCACGCATGTAGCGGTTCCACGTCGCGTAGTTGTCTCCGTCGAACTTGTCGATGGAGACCTTGGTGCTGGCATCGTGGGCAGAGGACATGGTGCTTGGGCTCATAACCTGATGGAAGGTATGGATCTTGAACGAAGCTTGACGGAGCGGAGGGAGGACAACTCTGGACGAGACCGGAGCGAGGACACTTGACCACTTGAGGGGAAGAAGGAAGATTCGAAAGTGATTGATTGATCGGAGTTACTTTAGCTAGCCTACCACATTGACACGCAGCTTGCGTCCAATCATTCTACTCGTCCAATCATTGGTGGCGTAATTGACTTACCGTAATCACCGTAATCATCGTGGGTTCGGATTGGACCGGTTCGGGCTAACCGGTTCACGGTCAATAACCGATACCAAACCGGTAACCCTCAATACGCCCCCTCAATGCGAAGTCCCACGAATGCCGAGAGCCGTCGGCAGATCCATGTGGCGAGGTCCCGCAAGCGCCTTCGTCATGATGTCCGCCAGCATCACAGAAGTGTCGCAATACTCGAGCTTCACTTCACCGCGCTTCACTTCGTCGCGGATGTGGTGGTACTTGATGTCGATGTGCTTGGCGCGGCCGTGGTTCACCGGGTTCTTCGTCATCTTGATGCACGACTGGTTATCTTCACGGATCTTGAGTTCGGGACCAGTCTCGTTGGCAGCAGCAAGGATTTCGCACAGCAGGCGATGAATCCATCTTCCTTCTTGGATCACCAGACTCAGCGCGATGTATTCCGCCTCGCTCGTAGATAGCAAAACACTTGACTGCTTCTTGCTGCCCCAGCTCACAGGCGCACCGAGTAGCATGAACGTGTAGCCCGAAGTCGACTTGCGGTCCGCCAGGTCGCCGGCCCAGTCTGCGTCCGAGTAGCCACGAAAGTCGATCTTGTCGCCCGGCTTGAAGCAGATGCCATGCGTCTTGGTGCCTTGCAGGTAGCGAAAGATGCGCTTGACCGCAACCCAGTGTTCCTCTTGGGGGTTCTCCATGAAGCGCGACACATAGCCAACGGCGTACGCGATGTCCGGGCGCGTGGCGGTCATCAGGTGCATCAAGGCACCAACAGCTTCGCGAAATGGGGCGTTGACCTTGGTCGCCGCGTCGCTTGGAACCAGTCGAGTGCTCATGTCCACCGGACTCACCACGGCCTTGCACTCGTCCATGGCGAAGCGCTTGAGGATGTCGTCCACATATCGCCGCTGACACATGGTCACGCTGCCGTCCGAGCCGTCCACCAGCTCGATCCCAGAACAAACGCATACTTGTCGCTGTCGGTCATCTCGAAGCGCGTCTTCAGGTCCGTCTTCGTGCGCGAGATCAGCTCGGGCGAACTCCCGGTAATCAGCACGTCATCAACGTACACTAGCACGAGCACGCAGTGACCGTCCACGACCTTGATGTAGAGGCACGGATCGAAGGCCGACACTTGAAACCCAATCGAGCACACAAACTCGTCGAAGGTCTCGTTCCACACGCGCGAAGCTTGCTTGAGACCGTAGATCGCCTTTACCAACTCCAGGCAGTCGAAGTCGCCATCCAGCTCAACACCTTCAGGGACCACACAGAACACTAGTTCCTTCATTATCCCATACAGGAATGCGGTCACCACGTCGAGTTGGTCAGTGGCTACCCGAAGTATTTGGCAATAGCGATGACCATGCGCAGCGTCATGTACTTGACCACCGGCGAGAACGTCTCCGTGTAGTCGATGCCGTACTTTTGCTTGAAACCCTTGGCCACGAGGCGCGCTTTGTACTTCTCGATGGATCCGTCCGCTTTGCGCTTGATCTTGAACACCCACTTGGTTCCAATGGCGCGTTGTCCGTTGGGCAGCTTGGCAGCACGAAACACCCCACGTAGTCGCATCGACTTCAGCTCCGCACGAATGGCTTTGCGCCAGTGCACTTGGTCCGGACCGTTCACTGCTTCTTGGAATGTCTTTGGCTCCGAGTGCAGCTTCAACAGTGTTGGCACTTGCACGCCAAAACACGTGAGGCGTCGAGTCTTCATCTTGGTCCCCAGACGTTTCTTCTTCATCTTCATGTGGCGAGGAGTTGTCCGGCGCGCTTGCTTCTTCCAGTCCAACTCGGTGACGTACAGCGCGCGGTCTTCTCACAGGTTCATCGTCTTCACTTGAGCGATTCTTGCGCTTTCCCGCCTGCTTGTACTCCGTCTGCGGAGGACCATTATCTTCAATGTCGAGCGAGTCGAGGTCCAGGTCATCGACATCTTCATCGGAAATCCGCGGCGAAAGTCCAAAGGTCGACTCATCGAAGTTGACATCGCGACTGATGACCACCTGCCCCGCCTCGATGTCATAAAGTCGATACGCCTTGGACACTTCTTCGTAGCCGAGGAACAGTCCGGCGCGAGCCTTGGGGTCCCACTTAAGTCGTTTTCCTTCGGAGTCAAAACGTACGTCCGGCATCCAAATACACGCATGTGCTTGACACTTGGCTTGGACTTGTGCGCGATCTCGAACGGAGTCTTGTGCTCGATCTTGGGGGACGGCAGCCGATTTTCACGTAGATGGCCGTCATCGCCGCCTCAGCCCAGCAACACTTGTCCAGCTTGGCATGGTGCAACATACTGCGGCCGATCGTGACGATGGTCCGGATGGCGCGCTCTGCCGTGCCGTTGGTCTGGTGCGCGTACAACAAGACGTGGCTCCGGGTGACCGTCCGCCGCTTGTTCCCAAGGCGACAAAGAATGTCGAAACACCGAAGGCCAACCGAGTCGACTCGTCGAAGAAATGAAGACCAATAGTCGGTGGATTAACATGTTCGCTCCCATGTACATGTGTCAAGCGAAGTGGGATCAACTCAGCGTCAGCGAGGAGCTGGGCCAACCCGGCAATAGCCAAACGATGGACCAACTCGTCGAGGACACGGTAATATTACTCCGAGCGATGGGATATCGGTGCGGTCATAAGCCTTCCAAACCAGCGCTCACATCTTGGAGTGTGCACGCGGTTGGGGTCGAGCTGATGAGATGGAAGCGCAAGTTGAAAGACTTGTTTGGGATACAAGGTGGACCAAAGGGACGATTACCCAGGGCTCGCCGAGCTGAAGAACACGACGAGACCAAAGTGGTTTCACCACAACCGTACGTCACTGAGTCGTACGTCTTCCCCGAGCCAAGTGAAGACCCAGCGAAAGTTCCGTTGCCGAAGACACTCGAGACGAAGCGTGGCGTATTCCGGAGCACTGAGGGAACACCGTATTTCGCCGACTCGCACACGCAAACTCCGAAGAAAGGCCGGCGATCAGCCAGCTCGGCGTCCGATAGCAGAGTTCATAACTGCTGAAGAAGCCGCCGAGCTCCGTCGCCTGATTCGATCGGACGCCGCAGCAATTGCAGCTTCTGGAGGTGATGAACAACTCAGCGATGAAGACGATCATCCTGTGCACCGCGATGTCGATGAGTCGCCCCATGACCACATCCGTCAGCTCAGCTTCGACGGGGCCGAAAGCGACCGAGGACAAGTCTTGGAAATTTGGACGCATGCGCCGCTTGAGAAGATCACGACCTTTGACGGGAAGCGCTACCGGCCGGAAGATGCGTTACAATGGATCAAACGCGTCATCTACGAGATGAAGGGAACGTGCAAACGGCAAGATGAGTGGTGTGAATCATTCTCGCTGAGTGTGGGCAAGGCAGCTAAGGGTTGGTTCCGACAGCTTCCCAAGAAGACTCAGCGAAAGTGGAATCTTCTCAGCGAGGCTTTCCTGGACTATTACTGTTCGCAATTCAACCAGTCGGCGCCAGCTCCCTACTACTCAGTGAGATGCAGGAGAATGAACATGTCTGCGACTTCTTGTTGCGACTGAATGGCTACGCGCGAACCACCCACATCCAGTACGAGAAGGGTGGAGCTGACGCCGCCGAACACGTCGAACATTTCCTGCTTAATTGCGGAGACGACGACATCATGGATCTGCTGTACCCACAACGACTCCAGCGATATTACGAAGGACGAGAAGGTGATCAACCTGCGCTTACTCGGTGCAAAGCGCAGGAAACAACGCGATCGTCTGAGCACAAGCCGCAGTAAGGACGCCAAACGAGCTGAGAAGAAGGGAGAACAAAATCGCCGAGTCGGCTCTAAGAAACAGCAGGATGAACGCCGTGGTCGACAGGGTGAAGGCAGCAATCGCCGAGTTACGTTGGCACATGCGTCGATTGACGACCTGTGGGCAGCACTCGACACTCGCCGAGCTACCGCAAACACCGACCTCTACGACTCGTCGAATGGAGAAAGCGACGCAAGCGAAGTTCTCAACGAAGACTCTGAAGAAGACCCGGACTACATCGACGCCGGTAATACGACCGGAGATTCCAACCGATATCAGCAGAACTCGTCAAATCCCAAAGGACAAGCTAATCACCGAGACGGGTCCCGAGAGCGGAAGACATATGGTCCGTGTGGAGCTTGCGGAGCGGCAGGTCACGATGCACACTTCTGTCGCCGACGCTGCATGTTCTGCAAGCAAGTGCACGAAGTAGGACAGTGCGAACAGTTCCGACGCTTTGAGAAACTCGCCAAGTTCGTTAAGACGTCAGTCGACAAGTCCATTGTCCCGGACGATCTTTAGGACATCTACTCGTCAATCCATTTAAACTAGTGGGCTCGCCAACCATGACTGGGTTGGACAACAACGGGCTGCCACAGTCAGCAGAACCAGCAGTCGAAGCGAACTACGTGTTTGCTTTTGTTGGGGCGGAACGGCCCGACGAGTGGAGGAGAGTGAGAGTGATGAAGAGAGCGCACGAGCAGATGTGGACGAGAATAGTGGGCTCGGCGAGTCAAATGAAGACGAAGACCAAGCGATTGGAAGTATGGACGAAACTCAGAGACCGATGATCTCGATAGGTCAAGCCAAGAGATTGAAGTTGCTCCCTGGTGAGCGACTGGGATGGTGGTCATCGAGGAAATTCGATCGCCGAGTGAGAATGAGAGCTGTAGTGATGGGAGCTGTGAATGATCAGCGGACAACAATCTTGTTGGATACCGGAGCGAACGTGTCGGCTGTGACCGAAGCGTTCGCTAGGAAGTTGCGACTGAAGCGACTCGCCAACAACGACATGAAGAAAGATGTCCAAGGAATCGCCAAGTCAAAAGTGGCGACCAGTCGTTAAGGTTACGCTGGGGTGGGAAGAAGTTAACGAATTCGAGGTGTGGATCATGCCTCATCATGCTGGAGTCAACCTGATCTTGGGTACCGACTACATGATACCAGCCGGTATCAGGCTGGATTTGTACAATTCGATGGTAAAACTGCCCGATGAGGTCGTGGTGCCACTAATCAAGTCGTCGAGAGATGTAGACGACACAGAGTACGGTCGTGAAGTGATCGGAGGCCCACGGGAGACTTTGGACATAATGGGGAGAGAAATCGCTCAATTGAAGTTGAGACGGAGACACCTCAGCGAATCGACGCATGATCTGTGGGTTCGCCAACTGCAAGGGGTGATACCAACAGTCGAGCACAACGCTGCGGGACGAGCCGTGCAGGTGTTGCTGACAAACATCACCGTGAGCCTGACGTGGTGTCCAGCCCACTTTCCAGTAGTGCTATGGTTGCCCCACGGAGTACTGCCTCGGGATGATGGTTATGTGCGGGTGGACTCAGCGAAATATCGCGACTGCCAAGTGCTTGCCTACGAGGGGCTCTCGACAACCGACTCCTGAGGAAAGAGCAACGGCTATATATGGAATGACTTAGTCGACAGCCTCCCGCTGTCGAAAGGCCACAGTACACGACGCCGACGGCTATAAAACCGTGACCCGTCCAACCAGAGGAAGACAACGCTTGTAAATCGCCGGAAGTCGACATGCTTGACGAAAATTCGACAGGTGTATCTAACTCAGCGAGCGGAGAAGTACCTCAGATTGACGCCATTCCGTGAGACTCGTCGAAACCTGACGATTCGACCATCTCGGCGAAGCAAACTGACGATCCTCTAATCGACATAACTGAAAAGAAAAGGAGTGACGGGCAGCAGCCGCCATTGAATCAGCAAGACTCGGCGATAGCCACTGTTCAAAGCGAAGGACATCAGAGAAGATGCTCTACCAAAATGGACAGGGGTGACCAGTGGGACCCCGGCGAACGACAGTCAGATCGACATACTCCTAGGCTGCGGAAGCCAAAGACTCGTCGAATCGGGAGAATTGAGATATCAGATACTCCATTGAGCCCAAACCCAACTGAAAACCTTCGGTTGCGGTTCCTCGCGGCCGCTGATGAACTCGAGATGCATCTCTCGACGGCTGACGGGTCAGAACTCGCTGAGTTTGAACACTCGTCGAGCGATGAGAGTCTTACAGATTACGCTCATGAGCTCGCCTTTTGCCTGACCTGACGGAATTGTCATCAACACAGCTAGACTACGAAGGCGACAACGTTAAATCTCCAGCGCACGATGTTCGACAGCAAAAGAAGCTCGTCGAAACCTTGAAACGGCATGAAAATATCATGATCTCGAGTGGAAATGCGCTCCCACCACCGGCATACGGAGTGGTCTGCGATATCGACGTCCAAAGGCACGAACCCATCAAGCAAAGAGCTCGGCGAGTGCCTCTGAAGAACTTGAGCAAACTCTATGAGCTTTTGAAAGCGCTGCTTCAGGCAGGGCTCGTGTCAGCGAAAGAAATGACCATCCCGACTAACGCAAGGGGCCGTTTCGATGAGTCTAAGCACCAAATTTGAAGCCGACTACCGATCTATCGATGGGTCTGACCAGCTGCAAGAGCTCATCAACAGCCCTGAGAACGACATGTTCAGTACGGGTGAACCAGACGAGTCACAGTTGATTCCGGTCTTTGTTCGACGGTCGTTTGTCGACGATATTTTCTTCGGAGGTGCAACATTCGACGAGTGCCTCAACACGCTCGACCGGTTGCTAAACCGATTCGCCGAGTGCAGAATCAGTATGAGTTTCACCAAGAGTATTTTTGTCCAGCCGATGGTCGACTTCTTGTCTCACAAAGTGAAAGCGGACGGAATTACCGCGGATCCCAAGAAGCTGTCCGCGATCGCTGAGCTTCCATTCCCGTCGTCTATAGGGGATGCAGGCATTCCTTGGCGCACTCAATTACTACAGCCGGTTCATCCAAAACTTGGCGTTGTATGGAGCAGTGCTTTATCAGCTCAAAGAAGATGACTTCGGCAGTGGAAGCGACCTATCGACCGCTAGAGCTTCATTCGCTGAGCTAACGCGGAAGGTGACAGAAGCACCTATTCTAAGGCATTTCGACTTAGCGAAAGACGTCCATGTCATGGTCTTTGCCAATGACTAGGCGTTAAGTAGCACCCTGATGCAGATGCATGATGGGAAACTGCACCCAGTCGTTTTTGACCACTGACTCCTCTGATCGAACAGTCAGGATCTCGCCCAATCGATTCAGAGTGGCCAAATCCTGCCACTCCTCTTCACCTTCTACGATCACGCCCTTTTGACGCTGGAGAGCTGCGCTAGCGAGACTGTCCGCGATGGCGTTCCAGTCGCGCTTGACATACAATAGCTCATGTGTTGGCCATTCTCGGAGTCGATCGAGCGCCTTCTGTCTCAATAGTGTCAGACCGGTTGCTTTACAATCGATCTCCCCTCGGACTTGTCGGATTACCAGGTTAGAGTCGCCACAGATCACCAGCCGTCCTCGATCGAGGTCTCCCAGAAGGTCGAAACACAGTAGGAGGCCATTATACTCAGCCTCATTCTCCGTCATGCCCTAGCTGTAGCCCGATCGAGCTTTCACCACCATCCCGCTAGGCAGACTCCACACGATCGCACTGTAGGCACCACCTCCGCGCTTGACGCGGGCTTATCCATCGAATCTCACCACCCACAGCTCTTCTCCGGCCTGGATAGTTGGGATCGGGGCCTGAACTGGGCGTCGGGGCTCCTTCTTCGGGGCGATCGCGATCAAGGCTTCGTCCACTTCCGACCTAGGGGTGATATTTGCTGCGATCGTCCCGAGGATCTCGTCCTCTCCCTTTGTACACTTCACGATCTCCAACGTCCAAGGTGACATGAGGGCCGCCCACTGTCCCAGCCGCCCCTGCAAACCGGGTGACTTAAACAGCCAGGCCAGGGTGGAATGGCGAGAAAGATCCGGATCGATCGGCCGACCAACATGTTGCAGTTCAGATCTAGGATCCGCAACAGCGCCAGCACTTCCTTTTCCACCACATTGTAGTTGAGCTCGTTCGACTTCAGCGTGCGACTGGCGAAGGTGACATGACAATATACCTGATCATGCTCCTGCACCAGGGCAGCCGATATCGCCCAGTCGTTCGCATAGACAACTATCACCGGCTGTCGATCGGAGTCGAAGTGTTTGAGGACTGGGGTAGACGCGATCTTCCGCTTCAAGTCCTCGAAAGCCCGGAGCGAACGAATCCATTTCTCATCAAACCCGACTGGAGCTGACTCGTCTCGATCGGTCTTCGTCTGTCGTGACACGTCTTGGTCCGACTTCGTCGGATCGAGGACCCGCTGGAGGTCCTGACTCTTCTTAAGTTCCGCAAAGTCCACCTCGCGTAGTTCATACAGAACAGCCGCGTACACTGCGTAGTCCTCGATAAAACGGCCGTAATAATTCAGACTGCCCAGGAACGACTGCATCGCTCGCAGCGATCTCGGGAACGGCAGATCGGTCAGTGCCTTCAAGTCCTCCGGGTGAGCTTCTAGCCCGTTACTCACACTTGATGTCCTAGGTAGTCCACCTTCCGCATGCCCCCAGAAACTCTTCACGACGCTGATCGACAGGTTCCACTTATCACACGCTTCTAGCAGAGCTTCCACACGGCCACAGAGCTGGTCCCACGACCCAGCGGTCACCAGGATTCTAGAGCTACTTATGGTTCTGTTCCCTCGACGCGCTAGTGGATTCTGGGCCGTAATGATGACTCGACGAGCTCGCGAATTTCAGCTTTTGTGTGTGCCCTCGGCCACTTCGAGTGGTTGCGCATGCCGTTTGGGCTTAAAAATGCGCCCATGATCTACCAGCGACTCATCGACAATGCTCTTTGGGGTTACGTGCAACCGAGGTGGCTGGGCTACTTTCGCCGAGAAGATGCGTCGATGTAAGATCGACGCCCAAGCACCGACGGTCGACCAGGGGCCAGGGGCTCCCACTTTCAAACAGGTCGACGACACCTTCCGAGTTACTAGATCGAGAGACCTTCATAAATCCATATAGGGCGTTGTCGATCAGACGTTGGTAGATCTGTCGCGCATTCTTAAGACCGAATGGCATCCGGTTCCACTCAAACAGCCCGAAGGGGTGATGAAAACCGAGATCGCCCGCGCCCGATCGGTCATGGTCACGACCCAGAATCCACTAGCCATATCCAGAGAGCAGTACCAGAGGACTTTATCTAAGTTATCTAGCAGCTCGTTTATCAGAGGCATGGGGTAGACCATCAACCTGGTCAGGCTGTTCACCAGCCGGTAGTCGATGCATAGGCGTATATCCACTCCATTCTTCTTGATAATGATCACGATCGGGGACGCCCATGGTGAGGTCGAATACTTGATAATATTCGCAGATAACAATCCTTTGAGCAGATCTGACACCTTCTCCCTGAATCGCGGCGCGATCTTGCGCACTCGCTGGGCGATCGGCTTGGCACCACCTACGTCGATGTCGCAGACCACACCCGCGCTGCGGGCAGCAGAGCATTTTCTTTACCGAGCAAGTGGTGTTGTTTCCGCCAGATGATCTGTCGAAGCGTCTCGATCTTCTCCGGATCGGCGCCTTCGGAACCACCTACCTGAATGTCATCGATCGTCAACTCGTCGGTCGTGGTCGAGACCTCGGGCAGCACAGCCAGCTCTCCCTGCACGTCCTCCGCAAACAGTTCGCCACCATCACGGACATACACCCCTCTTCACCTTCTTCCGGTTCCGCTGACTTCGATCGTTCCGGTCCTAACGGTACATGGCCATAGCGATCGGTCGCGGTCAGAGCTGGTCTTGACCCGTAGTTAACAGACATCGCCAGATCTGCACCGACTTTGCCCGACCTGCCTGATATATCACCTTCGGCGTCCGACTGTTTCGGGCAGTCGGACGAAGTCGGCTCAGGAATGTCCGCCCCTGGTCGATCGACCTCGACCGGCTCAGGTCCTGGTTCGTTGTCCACCACAGCGACAGGATCTACGGACTCCTCAGTGGGACTCTCCTTCTCTGGTCTATCAGAGTCGGACTGGCTCAGCAGCGGTTCTCGCGTCGGACTTTCTGACTCCCTCTCATGCTCCGGTGCCGACTGCACAGGCATGGTAGCTGGAGTACATAGTTTTCGGTCGTCTCCGTCCGTCAGACTTGGGTGTTGACCTCTCGGCCTTCGTCGTTAATGACTACACCGGACAACACCTTCGGGGTGACGCCCGATCCTCTACGCAGGATTGCGCGCGGTGTAGGATATGTCGGATGGTCGACTAAGGGCCCTTGTTGTTCAGGCTCATCCAATCCTTGCAGGTCAGTATCGGTCGTAGCTTCGAACGCCAAATTCTGCCACTCAGCATAGCGACGTGACCCGACTGAGACGTATCCTGGCCATCGAGGCACGCCATCTCCTGTCAGCCACATTCCGACTCGCTCATTCCTCGGGATCCGAAGCAGACCAGTCCCCACATTTGTGATATGGAGATACCGAGTTCGACCCCGTCCAGAGATTACCGTCGGTACCCAGTCTTGTCCTCGCGTCACCCAGAGCTTCTCTTGGTCCGACGACGCACGCAGACGCAATGGCAATTCCACGGACTCGCCCACCTCCGGTTATAGGGAGTCATCTATGTGTATCAGTCTCATCTTTCCGCTATAGAGTTGTCGACGTCCACTTAGCGGGATCCTGACTTCATCCGGTAAGCACAGTGTCCCATTAGCAAGATCGAGCCGGATCCCGGCCGGAACCATGAAGTCCATACCCAATATCGCCTCTTGTCCCGACAGATCTCTCACCCAGATATCGAAGACATACACCAGATTTCCGGCGAGGGTGATCTTGACCCTGGTCCGTCCTTCCGCGACGTACACATTCTCTCCAATTCCTAGGCACTCTTGACTCTCACTCTGATCGACATAGCACCCAACCTTTTAAGCAAAGGTGGTATCCACGATGGACACCTCGGCGCCTGTGTCTAGGAGCAAGATCGCCTTCTCATTGTTGATCTTGCCAGTCACTTTGGCTTGTCGGAACCACTTTCCTGGCAGTAGTTTTAGCCAATGACGGGCCTTCGCTGCGCTCGGCTGTTTGGAAGGCCGCTTTTCAGCCAATGAGGGCCCGCCTTTGGCGGCACAATAATGCGAATCGGGCCGCCGTCGCTATCGCTCGGCAGCGGCGACACACGTGACGGACAGACAGACGGACGGACAGGTTCGTCTACTACTTGTTTATGATGACTAGGCGTTTGCCGCCGCTACGCGGCGGTGGGGCAATGGTTTGTCCCAGTTAAGTGGGCCGCCCCTTCGCTTCGCTCCACGGGGCAAATTTTTATCCAGTATCCAATACATCAAAGTGGTATGAATCTATGCATAACCAACTACTCTAATCGTTTCTACATAGCGTCCGAGGTCACTATGTACGCTATGTCCTCTACCTATCGTTCCTCTCTACTTATCGTGTCTCTTTTCCTACGCTCTATACCTACAGTCACTAAACATCGCCACTATCTACCTATTGTCTCTCTCTACACAGTGTCTATTGACTTTCTATCGTCTCTACCTGTCCTCACTCTATATATATCTTCCCCACCTACATATGATGTCTATCTCATATCTGTCGGGTATATGAATCGTGTCTACCAATCGTTTCTATCGACCGCACCTACCACATATCTTGTCTACAGGTCATCTATCATACCTATACCTGTCGTCTTTCTATAACCTCTCATCTATCGCCTCCCGTACAATCGTGTCCCATACAATCGTCTCTCATACTATCGTCCCTCATACTATCTTGTCTCTATCGTCTCTTATGCTATCGTCTCTCATACTATACTATCCCGTCTCTCATTAATGGTTTCTCTCTTTCAATCGATATATCTATCGTCCCTTTCTGCATATCTTTCATACTACCGTCTCTCATACTTCCTATCGACACTGATACTATCGGCTCTCGTACGTGTACTATCGTCCCACATCAACCTATCGCCTAGTCGATATTGTCTACATTTGATCTACGTATGGTCGCCTTTCGTCAATCTACCGTCTACATATCGCTACCTTTCAAATCATCTCTCATACTATCATCCCTCGTACTTCCTATCGTCTCTTAGCAATGTATCGTTTACAATCGTCTTTACATATCATCTACCTGTCATCTACGGACCGTATTCGGTGGTACAGGACCCGCAGATGTGGCTCGTGCACCTTTATTCGGCTATGTGCGATTACATGTACACCACACCAACATAATGTGGCACATATAAAGTTCCTATAGTTTTAGCCAATGAGAAGCCTTTGCTGGGCCAATACAATGCATAATATGCCACTGTATACTGTATAGCGTGTGAGTGCAATGTGTATAGCATAGTGACCTACGTATAGTGTATATAGTGCGTAGTGTATACCGCACAGTCCTAAAAATGGCGTATAGTCAATGACGCACAACCGTATTCTAGGTATAGTTTGGAAACCAGTACGAGTCCCAAAACCAGCACCGATGATTTTGGTGTGGACCACTGAGGCGCAAAGGAAAAAAGACTAACCAGTCCGATACGACCGCCGCCGTCAAGGGCTACAGCCACGGGAGGCAGAAGTCAGCCAGTCCTGCAGCAACTCGGACACGCAAAGCGGAGCCATGATCCACTCGCTACAGAGGTGCTGCTAGGTAAAGGTCATCTTGCTCATGTTGGCGTCCACATTCGTGGTGATCCCGTACCCGTGCAGCTCGTCGGCCACGTCCATCGTGTACATCGTCTGGAGCCTATCGCTTAAGCACACGTGCGAGGCCAGCGACGAGAAGAACAAGGAGTTGATAAAGGCTGAGGACGCCTGTATCTTTCTACTGTTGAGCTCGTGCCTGCTGCTGGGGGTGTCCATCCAGTTCAAGGTGTTGGACGAGCCTGTTGCTCACTATCTACTTCGCGCTTGTCGAAGTCGACCGGCCTTGCGGAGGCTTTCCACCCGCTCGTCACCAGTCTTCTCGTCAAGAAATGCAGCAAGACGTACGTTAAACGTTAAGGTCCTGTTCTGCGGTGTATACAATTCGACGTTGTTGCAGGGCCCCGGTGTCTACGTTAGTGCTGTGCTGACCGCTGCCTTCGCGGCCGCCCAGGACCAGACCGTACGTGCACCACCTGCTCAACCAAAGTCTTCGGCATCTCGTCCTCAATCAAGATCACAGACTCCCTGACGTTAGGCATCTTCATCGAGGGCGTCATTCTGCCCTACGGCCTCTTCTACTACGACAACTCCTGGGGCTTCGACACGGAGGTCATGAATACTTGTGTATGGACCCGCCCGTGAATATTTCGCCGCCAACAACATCAAGAAGAGTTGGTATTTTAATATCAAAAAGATAATCTATTTGCTTCTTGTTATTCAACTAAGAAGGCGACAGACATTCGGTTTTGTGGCAGATTTGGGGTGTCGGTCCCTCCTTCGTCTTCATCTCCGTTGTCTCTTGGCTGCTCGTGGTCCGCTTCATACCTTGTGTCTTCATCAAAATCAGTACCGCTGGGGGTTTTGTATGTTGTTCGTGCTAGATCGACTTCGACATCTTCATGACCATCATGTGGGCTTCCAGTAGAAGTGGCGTCTTGCTCATGTACTCGAAAAGCAAGCCGGAGAGACGGTAGAACCACTGCAGTTGGTATCAATCCCGGATTTGCTTCATCGCATTCGTTGGCATGGCGTTTACATGTTCTTCGGTTGTGTCCGTCGAACTTGCACACTTTGCACTTGTACGTCTTACCACTAGCTGATTCGCCAGCACTTGCTATGCGTCGGGTCACTCGCCGTCCTGATTGCTTGTAGAAAGGAGACGGCTTCACGATTGCACTGGCAACATTCGTGTCCCGGACAGGTAACTCAATTCCTTTGCCAGCAAATGCATCTGCATTTGTCTGTACCAGGTAGCTCGAGTGAAACGCCAACTCATTGCGCTCTTGGAGATCACAATGCTCTAGAACTGCACAGATATGCCGGCAGCATATCTTCACTTGATCGTAAGTAGCACAGGAACAGGAAGGAACGGTGATATCAACTCGTCGATTACGATCTGAACCAGCTCGAGCCGCAAAGTAAATTGTCGACGTACGCCTGAGCACGAAATACTCACCAGTTCGAGCTCTTTCTGTCCCACAATCCTTTTGCGTAAGGCGTGAGTGAGCGTTTTGCTTTCTGCCAGCGCGCTATCTCCAGGTCCCGTTCGCTACAGAGTTTCATTTCAGCTACAGCTAATCTATAAAATGCCTCGTACGGTCCAGCATCACGGACACCACTCTCGATCAAAGCACTGTTTGCACTTTCCACGAACTTCGAGCTTCTCCATCCGAAGCGCGGTAACACTGTTGCGTCAGGTGACAAACTTGGGTTTACTTGGACTAGTTGAGCCTGCTGAGATGGCTGCTGAGAAGAAGTATCCTGGTCAGCTTCTGAAGTATCTGGCTCCGGGACAAAGTACGACATGTTCGAGTGCACCGTCCACAAGTCGGTGTGAATCGAAGCTAAGTAGTTGGCTACTGCATCTCCGTACTCTCTGCGAAATTTAGCAAACGCTTCAGCAAAATCGGTCTGCTTCTCTGCCTCTTGGATGTTCCAGACCCAGTTCTGAAAGGCTTGATCCCCAAAGCTAAAAGACCTCTTCATGTTACGCAGCAAATGAACCGTACAAAATCGCAAGTGAACTCGAATGCCCGTGCGCACTTGAAAGACAGCCACAGCCCCCGATGATTTTACCTATGTCACAAAATACAGCAAGGTCGTGGAGGTCGATTCCGGCCACGTAACACTGCTGCATGAACCACGCGATGTTGGCTTCATTTTCCACGTTGACCAAAGCCGTCGCCATTGTCACGTTCTTGCCATTACCATCTCGGCCAACAAATGATAGAACCACTCCAGCCGGTGACTGGTACTGGTTTTGGAAAGCCCACATGGAGAAACGGTGGATTCCACGATATAATTGTTGTCAAGAAGGCGCCTCGGGCAGCTGCGGTATACCGGTAGGATACCGGTATGACCTTCACTCAGTGGGACCGCAATCATTCCTGTGTTTACGGGACACTGATGATGGGACGCGGACACTGATGATGGGACGCTGTTTACGCTACGGGGATTACGGGACACGTGGGTACAAGATTGTGGGTACAAGATGGGCATCCACGTGGCAGTCGCTGATTGGCTGAAGCAACTCAGTATCCAATAAAGAATCCAGTAGTGTATCCAGTAGAGAATCCAGTAGGCTTAGAGGTAGCAAGGAGTTTTGCGAACTAAGGACCTAAATCAATCACTTTGCATTTTGCCATCAACCGACCAAAGCCTTTTGGTTATGAGCCCAAGCCCCGTCTTCCTGACCAAGACCCCGACTACGCCTTCGCCATGGACGCCACCCCGACCACGACCGCCCGCATCAACAAGTTCAACGGAACCAACTTCCACACGTGGAAGTTCAAGATGCAGATGGTGCTCGAGGAGCGCGAACTGTGGGAAGTGACGAGTGGGGAAGTGAAGCTAGAGCACTGCACGACCACGGCGGATCAAGCGACGTTCAAGAGGAAGTCGCGTAAGGCGCTGGCGATCATCTGTCTCGCGATGGAGGACTCGCAGCTGCCGCTGGTTCGCTCGGCCAAGGACGCGCATGATGCATGGTCAAGACTGGAAGGACACTTCGAGAAGAAGAGTTTGGCCAACAAGCTCTTTCTTCGTCGGCGTTTCTTCACGACGATGATGGAGGAAGGTGACGATGTGCTGGAGCACATCAACAAGCTCAAGACGCTGGCGGAGCAGCTCGACGCGGTTGGCGCTCCGGTCAGCGAGGACGACTTGGTGATCACGCTTCTGGGCAGTCTGAGCGAGTCGTACCAGTTCCTGATCACGGCGTTGGAGTCGAGAGCCGACTCGCTGTCGTGGGAACTCGTGACGTCTCGGCTGCTGCATGAGGACATGAAGCGCAAGGAACAAGGTGGCGGTGTCGACGGAGCCGCGCACGGTCAAGGTCAAGCGTTCATGGTCAACAACAACAAGCGCAAGGGCCGACCGGTGAAGAAGACCGGGGCGTGCCACAACTGCGGCAAACAAGGACATTGGATCGCGGAGTGTCCCTCGCGGGTCCAGAACGACGCTGAGCGATATCGGTCGCAGCGTGCGAACGTCGCGCAGGACGAAGAAGATCCTGGCGACTACCTTTTCTCGGTTGGTCGTACGAGCAGTACCGCCAAGTCGAGTGACATGTGGCTGGTCGACTCGGGTGCGACGCAGCACATGACGAGTTCCAACAAGTACATGAGGAACTACAAGAAGATGGCTCCGGTGGACGTGCATCTCGCGGACGACGGTGTGGTTCAGGCGGTGGGGACCGGCGACATTGTCATGTCGATGAAGACGCCGCGCGGCATGAAGAAGGGCGTGCTCACGAATGTGTGGCATATCCCGAAGCTGTCGCGCAACCTGTTTTCGGTCGGCCGCTTCACCAAGGACGTCGGGCCAGTCACCTTCGAGAGCGACGGGTGCTTCGCGGACAACAAGGGTCTCGAGTGGCAGCTCGGCGCTCGTGAGGGCAAAGGGCTGTTCAAGCTGTGCATGACTCCGATGATGCCTGACGAGGCCAATGCGGCAAGTTCGAAGGATTGCCAAGGGGACACCACGTCGTACCTCTGGCACCTCCGACTTGGTCACATTGGCCATGGCGGTCTAGACGCCATCGTCAAGAAGAGCTACGGTGTTGGCATCGACATAACGTCGGTGAAGCAGTGGGAGCTGTGCGACGGGTGTGCACTCGGCAAGCAAACGCGAGTGAGCTACATGAAGTCGTCCCGAACCGTGCGAAGCACGTGCTGGAGGTGGTTCACAGCGATGTGTGCGGCCCCATGCAGACGCCAACGTTTGGGGGCAAGCGCTACTTCGTCACGTTCATCGATGACAAGTCGCACTTCTGCGTCGTGTATTTGCTGAGGAACAAGTCCGAGGTGGCTACCAAGTTCGCGGAGTTTGTGGCGTTTGCTGAAACTCAGACCGGCAAGCGCGTGAAGACACTCCGGAGCGACAACGGTGGCGAGTACACTTCCGGCGCGATGGCCAAGTTCTGTGCGGACCGTGGTATCGTGCAGAAGTTCACTCCGCCGTACACGCCTCAGCTGAATGGAGTCGCCGAGCGGATGAACCGGACGTTGGTGGAGTGTGCGCGCTGCATGCTGGAACATGCCGGATTGCCCAAGTCGTATTGGGGTGAAGCGGTGATGACTGCCACGTTCCTCCGCAACCGGTGTCCGACTCGTGCCATCAGCCACGACAAGTCTCCGCACCAAGTTTGACGGGCAAGAAACCGCTGCTGGCGAACCTGAAAGTGTTCGGTTGCCACGCGTATGTGCACGTACCGAAGGCGAAGCGCACCAAGTTTGACGCTCGGTCGGTGCGCTGTCGGTTCCTGGGGTACTCGGAGCACGAGAAAGCGTATCGATTCGAAGAACTGGAGAGCAGTCGCGTGCTGGTGAGCCGCGACGCGCAATTTATGGAAGACGTCTTCGACAGTGGGAGACGTGACTACCATCAGAGGGAGGTGGTGGTCATTCAAGATGAAGAGACGACGGATCATGATTCGTCGCAGTCGGATGAAGACGACAACGAAGAAGAGGAAGAGGAAGAAGCTGCGCGGGACGAAGACTTCGAGCCCGGCAGCAAGCGACACCCGCGGACGCAGTCGCTGGAGGAAGTCACGGAGGTTCCAAGTGCCAAGCGGTATGCGTCGCAGAGTCGACACCAGACCCTGGACGAGATGTCGGCTGCGGCTCAAGAAAGTCAAGACTTCGAAGCTGCGTACGTCGTGGATTCAGTGGGAGAAATGCCGACCACGTTCAAGTCGGCGATGGAATCCAGCGACGCAGTCAAGTGGAAGGAGGCGTGTGACTCGGAGTGTGACTCGCTGCTCAAGAACGACACGTGGGATGTCGTACCACTGCCGAAGGGACGCAAGGCGATCGGCTGCAGATGGGTGTTTCGCGTGAAGGAGAACCAAGCTGGAGAGATCGAGCGGTTCAAGGCGCGGCTGGTGGCCAAGGGTTTTCGCAAAGTACGGCATCGACTACGACGAGACCTTCGCACCAGTGGCCAAGTTCACGTCGATCCGGATCGTACTGAGTCTAGCTGCCAAGTATGGTCTCAAGCTGCACCAGATGGATGTCAAGACTGCGTTCCTCAACGGTGTGCTGGACGAAGACATCTACATGGCACAGCCGGATGGCTATGTGGACGAAGACCACCGGACCACGTATGCAAGCTCAAGCGGTCGCTGTACGGACTGAAGCAGTCGCCGCGCATGTGGAACCAGACCATCGACGACTTCATGCTCAAGCTGGGGTTCAAGAAGTGCGAGTCCGACCACTGCATCTACTTGAAGCGTGACGGCCAAGACATGATCTTCGCGGCGCTCTACGTTGACGACTTGGTCCTCTCCAGCAGCAGTGACAAGATGGTCCTCGACACCAAGCAGGCGCTCAGTCACCGCTTCGAGATGACGGACATGGGTCAGCTCAAGTACTTCCTCGGGATGGAGATCGAGCAAGACGTGGTGGCTGGGAAGATGTCGATGCGGCAGACCAAGTTCGCCAAAGACATCCTGCAGAAGTTCAGCATGGACAAGAGCAACCCTGTCAAGACGCCACAGGATCCGGGTCTCAAGCTGACGAAGGCCATGTGTGAAGGTGGCTGCAAGCACGACGAGACCATGGTCAACGTGCCATACCGGAACGCAGTGGGATGCCTCATGTACCTCATGGTAGGCACTCGTCCGGACCTGGCAGCTGCAGTGGGAGTGCTAAGTCAGTTTGCAGCGGACCCGTGCCCGACACACTGGCAGGCGCTCAAGAGGGTGTTCAGGTACATTCAAGGCACCAAGACGCACGGCATCGAATTTCAAGCAAGCTGCCACGATGGACTTCAAGGCTATTCGGATGCGGACTGGGCAGGCGACATCGAGTCTCGACGGAGTACAAGTGGCTACGCGTTCATGATGAACGGCGGATGCATCAGCTGGAGAAGCAAGAAACAGCGGACGGTGGCGCTGTCTTCGACGGAGGCCGAGTACATGGCGCTATCGGAGGCGACACAAGAGGCAGTGTGGCTCAAGGTGTTCCTGTGCGAGCTCGGCGAGATGGCAAGCGATGAAGCGGTCAAGATCTACGAGGACAACCAAGGCTCCATCGCGTTGGCCAAGAACCCGCAGTTCCACAAGCGCACCAAGCACATCGACATTCGCTACCACTTCGTGCGTGAGAAGGTGGAAGCACATCAAGTGGTGCTACAATATGTGTCGACAACGGACATGCTGGCGGACATGATGACGAAGCCAATTCCTGCAACGCAGTTCAGTGTGCTCCGGACCAAGCTCGGGATCCAAGGTGCAATCGCTGTCGAGTCGAGTGGGAGTGTTGTCAAGAAGGCGCCTCGGGCAGCTGCGGTATACCGGTAGGATACCGGTATGACCTTCACTCAGTGGGACCGCAATCATTCCTGTGTTTACGGGACACTGATGATGGGACGCGGGACACTGATGATGGGACGCTGTTTACGCTACGGGGATTACGGGACACGTGGGTACAAGATTGTGGGTACAAGATGGGCATCCACGTGGCAGTCGCTGATTGGCTGAAGCAACTCAGTATCCAATAAAGAATCCAGTAGTGTATCCAGTAGAGAATCCAGTAGGCTTAGAGGTAGCAAGGAGTTTTGCGAACTAAGGACCTAAATCAATCACTTTGCATTTTGCCATCAACCGACCAAAGCCTTTTATAATGCGTTTTAGCACGACAGAACCCGCAAACACACAGAAAAAGGTTTTGCCACACAGAGTATGAAAAATCACAGACAGTATCGGGTGCGTGTTGCACACCACGACCACGTAGCACCACACGAAAAACACGTGGCACACCTCGACACGCAGAACCACACCAAACCCGGGTGATTCCACACCACCCAAAACCAACGAATCGTTTTAGAGTATGAACCAACATTTCTACCAATTGAAACGGAGTAAATAGGGAGCATGCACCTTCATATCTGTGGTTGCTGCCATGGATCTCCCTTCATACTCGCAAAATCAGTTTACTTCGCAGACCAAAAGACCCACCTCCTCCCCTCACCTCAAGATGCCCACAACGTATAAGTGGACGACCATATGCAGGGATATGGCCCGCGAAGGCTCCCAGCTGCTCGTGGAGGACATGAAGTTTTCATCATCATAACGAGCCACCTGATTCCGTGCATCGTGTGCGCGCTGACAAGGCCTCACAAGATGCGATACCAGCTGCTACAGTGTTCGTCGGAAACCTGCAAGGCTGCAACACCGTATGACGCGTGTGTCGTGTAGGATCACACAGAAATTCTTACTTCCGAATGGTATGAGTCCCACCAACACTCGCTTCCCTTGTCAGGTCAACGAGCGTTAGGAGCGATATTGCGCTTTCGCGCGAACCCCGCAGTCCCTCAGAAGGAAGGGTACCGGCTGTCAAGCCTAATACGGGTTTGCCAAGGTAAAACCTCGGCGGGTAGTAAAATATGTATGGAACACTCGGTTCCACTATAATGTATGGCGAATCACGCTTCTCGTCGCTCCCACACTCTGCCACTCTAATCTCTTGGAGTGACCAGCAACAAACCCTCGCTTCAATGTACCTTAGGCTCGCTGACCAGCATCCCACAAGCCGAGCGTATCCAGACCCTAAGATAAGCTAGCTAGACTTACCGAAGACGGACTTGACCCTTGGTGACTTGGTGGGAAGACTGCTGATTTATTTATGTTGATATATAGCTCTGAGATCCTCTGTAGTCAATCCTATAGCTAGTCCTATACATAATACAAATATCCAGTGTGAACAGATCCCAGTATGTGATCCTGTACCGGCTCTATAAGACCGAGGGTACAAACGAGGGTTTAAACTCTCGGCCGGGGATTTATTATACCCGACCGAGGCCTCGGTCACTAAACTATCGTGGTCACTGTGGCGCGGGGAATGTAATCCGCCAATCAGGGCGCACCGGTCACTTTCCTTCAGCAAGGGCAACCTTGCCGACTGGTGACCGAGCGCCCCAAAATAACACCACAACTGCCCCCGCCTCGACGCAAGCTTCCATCAGTTGTGCGCGTCGTGGTGCTTCTCATCTTTGCTTCATGGCTCATCCGTCACGTCTTCTCGACGACACCACCGCCGCCGCTCTTCGTGCCATCACTCCGGGCGACGAGGTAGGCTCCTCTATCTTCATCACATCAACATCCTGCACTCCTTCTAACTCTTCCTTCCATCTTCCTTCAATACCACAGGTCCAACCCCAGAGCCTACTGATGCTCCTGCCGACGTTCCTGGCCCTCCCGAGTCTTCGGTACCAACTCCACAACGTCCCGATGGTCCTCCGCCGGCTGATGATGGCGCAGCCGAAGGTTCACCGCTTCACACGCCTCCGTCATCTCCAGAAACTTCGCCTGTCCTGGCATACCTGCTTCGCAGTACTCCCGCGGCGGTCTCCGGACCCTTGGGCGCCCGGGACACTCGTCTTGTCTCGGTAGGGTGTCAGATCGACACCTCCGGCGTCGCTCCCACTCCCGTTGCATCGGCCGAGCCTTCGGTCTGTGCTCTGGTGGGCAGCGTCTCCTCCAATTGGGTCTGCTCGTGGTTGGTGGGGCCCGTTAGCGTCCTCGGCGAGTCGATGCGTCGCTCGACAGCCGGATGGAGTAGGCCACAGACCTCGGTGAGGTTCTGAATGCCGCTGTGGCTCCCGCCCAACTTCTGCCGGGTAAGGCTGAGCTCGTCATCGACCTTCGTAACGAGGTGGGGGAACTCAAGGCTCGGCTCGCTGACACCGAGGGCTGTCTCCAGGCAGAAACGCGAGAACGCGAGGAGTTCGAGCACTTCAGCGCCCAAGCTGCCAGCGACGAGAGTCGTACTCGTGACTCTCTGGATGCCTTCGTCAGTCTTACATCGCTCTCAAGGACGAGCACGACCAGGCTGCCGCGCACCTGCGCCAGGCCAACGCCGACCACGACCGCATCGTGGGGCTGTGGGCTGCTCGCGCGACCACGGCCGAGGCTTCGGTGACATCGACGTAGCGACTCCTCCACCAGGATCGCGAGCGTTTCAAGGCTGGTTTGGTGGCCTATACGGAGCAGGTGGCCAAGCATCGGGCCGCCCTCGTGGCTCCCAACCAAGCCTCGCTTGGTCCAGTCCCTCCTCAGATCCAAGCACTCGAAGCTCAAGTCGCGAGCTTGAAACGGGCGATCTCCATTCTGCGTCGCCACGCTGCTCTCCACATGTGACGGGGTCACACGCACCTTTGCTTTAGAGGAAGCGTTAACGCGCTAACTACAACAGACGCCTAGCGTTCCTGCTGTAAGCTTGCGAAGGCCTGGCCTTCCTGTCCAATATGGTACCGAGTACCAATTGACTTGCAACCTTCCGGGTTATAGTTAAACTGATTTATATTAAGAACACTGTTGTAGTTCTAACTACTGCTAACTATCTGCATACTGAATCCCTGTCTAATCTGATCTGTCCTAATGGGGACCACCCATTTTTAGATGTACTGCTTTAATACAACTGACGTACCACTTACGGACTGAAGTACGAATTAAGTCCTTGACGTGCCACACACCACGCGTGTGACGGACACCAATGGTGTGGACCACATCACAGAGAACAATGGTCGCCCCCTGTCAAGTGGCCCCATTACACCCTCCCACACCCAAACGGGAAGCACCTTGTCCCAGGGGAATTCCAGCGAACCGCACAGACAACGCCTCATTCTGCAATTTGCGCCCGAGCGAACACCCGCCGAGAATCCAAGACGCCCACCGGGCACCAGGCCAAGACCCGTACCACTTGCGATGCCAAAGCGCGTCGACTCCAAGGCGGCGAAGCCCAATCGAAGAAGCCGCCTCGGCATCCGAAGAAGGCTTCCCAGAAGCCCGACGACAGAGCTAAGCCCGCAGCGACCAGATCCCGGTCCAGCAGGAAACGCACCGAGGTCACCCTGCCCGGACCGTACGAAGGCGGCAGCGACAACGAGTCGGACTCCGACGGCGAGACCAACCCGAACCTAGTTCTGGCGACGACAGCCCGGAATCCCAAGGCGACGAAGCTCCAAGAGTGGAAGATGCGAGAGCGCCGACGGCAACGACCGCAGCGACGGCAGCGACTTCCAAAGTCCAGGGTCCTGACGACAAAGCTTCGGACAGCGGCGACGAGGCTCACAGAGCTGCTGATGACGATGGTCAAGCTTCCAAAGTTCCGAGGGGCGGCGACAAGGACTCCGAGGCCGGCGACGACAAGTCCCACTCGGCGATTGCGAAGTAGACCAGCAACACACCCAAGGACGCTGCATTAGCTACCGATCGCAAACTCGAGCCGGGCGCTACACGTGATGTGAAGCACCGCTCGGATGAGGATGCCTCGGACGAGGTCGACTACAGCGAGTCGGATCTGGAGTCGGGCGAGGTCAACGACCCAAGCACTTCACCCAAGCTCACCGATCAGCAGCGACGTCTCCATCCGGGAGTCCTGCAACTCCTCGCAGTGCTGCTGCTGTCGCACGTGCTGCTGCTGAAGCCGCCAAGTGGAAGCCCAAGTTATCACCAACGTCGGCAACGGTGATGACGTACCCGAAGGGCTGCTTCAGCCCGACAACCGCCAGCACCTTCACGATCGTGCACGCGATGTGCGGCAGGCTGCGGAGCAGCGACGAACCTCGAAGCGAGATCACGAGCCAGCGGCACCTAGAAACAAAGAGCAGCTGCTCGCGCTGCTATACTGGCCCGTACGGGAGTACCGCGAGTACCTTCGACAGAGTAATGAGCCGGGTAAGGCGGTGCAGCAGTACGACGAGTGTCCCGTCGTCCTCCACGACGACACGGGCCTCGCCCGCCAGTCCAACGAACGCGAGTTCACAGACTGGCTGCACCACTTGGGGTACCCCTTGCCCGAGTTCACGGACTCGTCGTACCGTATCGACTGGCTGGCCCAACGGCGCCTCCGCTTCCGCATGGCGAAGTCCATCGTGGATGGCCAGTGGCGTAACCGATACCTCGAGCGCTCGAAGCCCACCCCGGGCGTTATCCTCGAGGAGGTTGTGCAGAAGATCCAGAAGTCGTGGCAGTCGCAGCCGGAAGAACCGTTCAGTGTTCTTGGCGCGGTTAGCGCCGACCGGCTCCAGGGAGCGGTCATAAGCGGCCACGATGTCGGCGCAGTCCTCCAAGAGACGGCTACCAGCCTCCCACGTGCTTTGATCCTCCGGATAGCCGCGCCACTTCACCAAGTATTGGTAGTGACCGCTACGCCCGCGGCGTCTCAGCTCAGTATTATCTCGACATGGAAGTAGAGAGCGCCCTCATTACCAATCAGTGGAGGCGGGGACGCAACGGACGCGTCCACGGATCGGGACGCTCCGCGTCAGGTGTTGGCGGCGCGCGCTTCAGCGCCTGTTGGCCATTCTGACCACACAAAGCTCGTGACTGCAATGGAGGGTTGCCAATGGCTCTTGAAGTCGCAGAGGACTGAGTTGGTGGCCCTGCGAGTGAACCTGCACTCCGTCGAGTCGACTGTGAGTCATTTGGCTCCAAGTGTGGTTCAGCTCGAACGCAGTGCGAGTGATCGCCAGCGGCAGGTCGATCGCTCGGGCGAGGACCTTCGACAAGCGCTTTATCGATGCTCGGAGAGCGAGAGGGCCCTCGCGAATGACCGTGCTGAGCTTCACAAGCACTTTGGGTGGCTCCGCGACCTCTATTCTCGCGTTGAGGCGTTGGAGAGCCGTGCTCCTCCGACTGCTCCGCCCCCTGCGGCTGTTCCTCCTGCTGCGACCGTTCCTCCGCCGGATATGATGCAGATGATGGCGAACGCGTTTCGCCACTTCGCGAATACGTCGGACTCTCAGAGTCATTCACCTCGGCCTGGTGATAGGGCTTAAGAGGTCCCACGTAGAACGTCGGGTGCGTGGCCATAGCCGATGGCAGGTCCAATGTGTATGCGTTGCCATGGACTCCGATGACCGTGAACGGCCCCACGAACCGTGGACGTAGCTTTGTGCTGCCCACCGTAGTGACCGCCTGCATAGGGAGGTTTTTAGCGTTTAAGAGGACCTGGTCCCCAACTTTAAACACATTCACGTTCCTTCGCCCATGACGATCACTGTTTTCCTTCTGTGTGTCTTGCGCGGCAGCCATAGCGTCCCGGACGCGTTGCCTTACGGCTTTACCAGTCTCGATGAACGCCAACAGGTTCCGTTTGACGGACGGACGCAGGCCTTTAAGGCCCCGCGGGTCTTCGGCGTCAGCCTCTCCCCACTCAAATTAGAAGCCGGAGGTATCGACAGTGGCGTACGCGGATGGCGTATCCCGTTAGCGTAGAATGAGGTGAAACCCGTCGAATGAACAGCATTATTCAGCGCGAACTCAACCTGCGGCAGCAGCTTGCTCCACTTTGTGGGTTCTTCGGCGCAGACGCTGCGCAACACATCATTCAACTTCAACACGCGGTTCACCCGCTCGGTTTGACCGTCTCTCTGCGGATGGTTCGCCGTGGACATGTCCAATCTCGTTCCGAGAAGACGGAGCAAGTGTTTCCAGAAGTGTGAGACGAAGCGGGGATCCCGATCACTCACGAACGCCTCCGGAAGGCCATTATGTCGAAAGACATTGTCGACAAAGAGTTGAGCCGCTTGCGGCGCCGTTACACTCTTTTTCATTGCGGCTAGCAGCACCATCTTACTGAGACGGCAAACGAAGACCAAGATACCAGTGTGGCCACGTGCACCTGCCGGAAGCTCGAAGATGAAGTCCATGCTCATCGAGCGCCAGCAATCGGCCGGCACCGGCAAGCTCATCAAGGGAGCCGATGACGAGGGAGCGGGTTTCACACGTTGGCACGTTTCGCACGTCTGCACGTACTTCCGAACCCACTTGTACATGTGAGGCCACCAGAAGTTGCGCGCCACGGACGTGTACGTCTTCTCACGTCCAAGATGGCCGCTGAGCGGCGTATCGTGACCCTCGTAGAGAACGCGATGCCGCAAGTCCTCGTCGTTAGGAACGACTATGCGAGGCTCTTCGCCTTCATCCACTTAGTAATAGAGGAGACCTTCGACCAGAGAGTAGCGGTGCAACCGCGAGCGCTGCCGCGCAGTTATCTTCACCATTGCCTTCGGCATACCGAGTGCTCTAACGAGATCGACCAGATCTTCGTCCTGGGCGTACGCCTCTCGCAGAAGCTCATGGAACGGGGACTCGAGGTACGCGACGTGCGCCAGCTCGTAGTCCGGACGTCGGGAAAGTGCGTCCGCGAGGACGTTCTGCTTTCCTGGCTTGTACTCCACCGTGAAGTTATACTCCGCGAAGAAGGAGAGCCACCGCGCCATGCGTTGGGAGAGATGAGGCGACGATGTCGCAGTCCGCAAGGACGCGTGGTCTGTGTAGATCACAAAGGGTTTACTGCCAAGCAGGTGTACCCGAAATTTCACCAGCGCGTACTGCATAGCGAGAAGTTCCTTGTCGTGGACCGGGTAGTTCTTCTCTGCCGCCTTTAGTTAGCGCGACTGGAACGAGACCGCTCGCTCTCTGCCATCGGCATCGACTTGCCGAAGCGCACAGCCAATGGCAAAGTCCGATGCATCGCATACTACACTGAACGGGCGATCGTCGTCTGGCAAAGCCAAGATCGGAGCGCTCTGCAAGCTTCTTTTGATAGACTCAAACGCTTGGCGAGCCTCGTCGTTCCACGACCAATCCGTGTCCTTCTTTAGGAGGTTGGTCAATGGCCGCGCCATCTCGGCATAATTGGCACTGTACTTGTGCAAGTAGTTGGCTAGGCCAAGCCACTTACGTAGGTCCTTCTGGGATACGGGAACCGGCCACTGCGCAATCGTGCAAACCTTCTCCGGATCCGCGCGGATGCCATCCTTGCCAAGGAAACATCCCAAGAAGGGAATCTCTTCGGCGCCGAAGATGCACTTGTTGATGTTCGCATACAAGCGATTCTCGCGCATGCACATCAAAACCTCGCGGAGGTGATCGATGTGAGCCTCGACGGCCGTCTTGTCTTCCGAGGCACGACTGTGCACGAAGATATCATCGTATGCGAACGCCCGCATCGGCCGAAAAAGTTGCGTCACCAGCCGATTGAACGTGGCCGGAGCGTTTGACAGCCCCTGGGGCATCACAAGCCACTCCCACAACATCCCACTGGGAGTACTCACCGCTGTGAGGGGTACGTCGGACTCGCGCATCAGCAGCTGATAATAGCCGTCGACCATGTCGAGTGCGTTGAAGATAGTGCATCCTGCCATGTTGTTCTGCAACACGTCCTTCCGAGGGATTGGCGTGGACGCCGGTATCGTCGCTGCATTCAACTCGTTGAACGCGTGCATCATGCGCCATCTACCGTTGGGTTTCTTTACGCAAAACGTCGGGGACGAGTGCGGCGACTTCGACTCGCGTACCATGCCCGCGGCATACTTGGCTGCGAAGAAGCCGTCGATTACGTCGACATGCTCCTTCGGTAATGGCCACTGGCTAGTCGTGCAGTACTTGGTACCCGGCACCAGATCGATTCGATTTCGTGTCGAACCCCTATCCGGAGGCAACACCGACGGTGGGTCATCGCTGACGACATCCGAGAACTCAATCAGGAGAGGGTAGTACGTCCTTCAGGATGGCCGCGCCATACCTTTTCTGCCTCAACGAGGATCGCTCATCTTCAAGCACCTCCGGGCCATGACCGAAGAGGTATTGAGCTCGACCGAGTCGTGTTCGCGGTGGATGAGGAGCATCTCCTCGAACTCGCCCGCCTTCAGCGAATCCAAAAATTCCACATATGAGAGCTCTTCCAACTCGAGTAGCTCCGCTACGGTAGACAGGGGAGCCAGATTCACGCCTTCCTTGCGTTCTCCTGTGAGAACATCAAACACCACTGGTGTGGTCGCCTCACCCGAAGAGACCGCCTCGCGGTATGAACTTGCAGCGGCTGACGCAGCCTGAATATCTTCCAACGTGGGAGTCCCTGCTTGGCCACTCTGTGTTGCGCGAGCTCCGGCTCCAGCGACTTGTCCTGCGCGAGCTGACCCAGCATCGACGCCTTGCGTAGTGCGAGACCCTGCTCGATCACTCTTCGTTGTGCGAGCACCGGCTCCAGCGACTTGTCCATCGCCGGCTCCACGGGCCTGAGCGACGCTCTCGATCTTGAGAGATCCATGAGCCTCATCGTGAGACGCACACGGAACCTCCGTACATTCTCCCACATCCACCGAAGGCTCTTGAGATCTCGAAGATGCAAGGCACGCGGACGGCAACGCCGTAGGCAGATCGAGTACTTCAGTAGTACCTGCGAAGTGCCGTTCGCCGCGTGGTATGCGATGCTCGTGCACAAACCCGTCCTGGGAAGAGGAGGGGACATGACCCGCCAGGGCTCTGTCCGCGAGGGCTTGTGACTAGCACCGATGGTGCGACTTCTCTAGTCGATCCACGGCTCGTGCTTTGTCAGCCAAGGCATGCCGAGGATAAGATCGTACCGATCATCCATGTCAAGAACAATGAACGGTTCGACCGAGTTGAAGTCGTCAAACTTGACGTTCAAGGATAGAAGAACCTTTCGCGTAGATACGATGGACCCAGTCGCCAGGCGAACAGATACATTGGTATTATTCTTAGATGCTTCCAAAGCACTAGCATACAATGCACTGTTCTTGGCCACACTGGACTTCGTCGCGAAGTTGTAGGACGCTCCCGAATCAATCAGGATCGTCAGCGGTTCGTCGTACCCTTTTACGCTGGCCGTGACAACCACGAGGCTAGACCGCGCGGCGGCCACGGAGAGACACAACAGTGTCGTCCCAGGGACTTGCTCTCCAGGAGGCGGAGGTGGTAGAGCCATCGACCTCGAGGAGGAGCGAAGTGTCCCAGCAGGGCGTCCCGCACCTACTGGGAGTTGTCGTTTTCCGACCCCGCAGATTCGATCATGTTAGGGACGGCAGAGCCGCCTTGGCCTTGCCTATACCGTCGAGTTCTCGATCCACACATGGTCAAGTTCGGACAGTGATGATGGCTCGCCGAGGTCCACAGAATCCTCCGACGAGAACTCGAAACTCGAAATTACTACACCACAATTCCCTCGGTTACGATGCGAGCCGGGATGGTGAGCGTCAAACCCATCTCTAGTCATGTTCCATCCACCAAAATCCCCCTGTTGCAGCTTGCCGACCAATCTGCAGTTGTAGCCGAGCTACTGCCGGATATCCACGCTTCTACCACCATTAACTCGGCTATGGGTCGAAGTCTGTTACCACCAAGATTGACTTGGAGTCTCAGGTAGAGACATCTATGAAGAGGTGTAACACCTGGGAGGTTGATGTGTACAAGTCGGCATCCCTCTTTGTGTCGTTCCACAAGCAGCTCTAGACGCCGAGTGTTGAAACTTGATCCTGTGGATAGACTGACGTCCCTCGTGCTGAATCTTTCTTCGTCGGCCTTATTGGTCGGCCGTTAATGTCTTAGTCTGTGTTTATCGATAATCTGGAAGGTTTTTGATGGGTACAAATCAGGACCCATCTCCATAAAACACAACCTGACGAGGACCGCTCCGATGCTCGAAATTTTCTACTCGGCTGTGACCACCACTGGCGATGATAAACCGATTCCTCGAGTCGACGCCGAGATCGTATTCGAGGCGTCTGAACTACTTTGCCCATTGCTGAGCCTGCTGGGGATCATGGATTCCGAGAATTAGATTAATCCAGCTTGACAGGTTGAAGGACGCGAGATTGCTGGTTGACTGACCCAGCCAGTCACCCGTTTAATACGTGTTGGTTTTGCTCTTGCAACGTGGTATTCTTGTTGTCCGCCCTGTTGGCGTACATCCTCGAGTGATTGAAGACTCGATCGAAGGTAATATGGATCTCAATTAGTTCACGCCGAGTTGCCTTCCGTCAATGTCCCACCTCATCACCGTGATGGAATTGACATCTTCTCTGATCAAGGAAAGGGTGAGCTCAGCATGGTTGCATATTCTGCTCCCCCTGTTTCCAGACCGCCGGTAGATTATCTCGGCTCGCCAAATTTGCGGGGCTCTTCACCTCAGTACGTCGGTCTTCTACCGTAATTTTCTCCAGGCCTCCGAGTTGACCTATATTCAGCCGGTGGCAACGTCGGATATACACATCTTGGCGGACGCTGCTGCTGATATGTAGTTGTGCCAGCCCTGCCTAGCTACTACTACGAATATATTTCGTTGTAGAATCTTAGCCAGCATTCGTAGAGTTTCATCCGTTCCCCAGTGACGGCCCGCAATGTAACCATTCCGTTTTGACTCCGATTTACCGATGTCCGTGAAGTGCATTTGCAACGCTTGCGCCGACTGTTTCCTCGTGAGTTGTTGATCCTCGCCCTCAGCCCTGTTGAAGATTGCCATCCTCGCATGGTGCTCGAATTCGTCAAAGAAGAAATGCTCGCTCGCCTCAACTATCCCCTTCTTCAGCTTGCTCGTTAGTAGATCTAGCACCTTGATGCTGCTAGTGTTCGTAAACTCCCTGTTGAGCAACACAGAGATTATTGGCAGTTGCCATTGGCCGGAGTCGCCGCTGCTTGCAGTCTACACGCATCGAGTACTTGCTGAACTTTAGTTGGACCATCCAGGATTTGATCAGCTCTAATTTGTGCAATTGCCTGCAGGGCTTGCTTTTGGCTCGGCAGCTGTCTCTTGTTGATTTTTTCTCGATCAGTCCACGAATCGTTTGCATCTTTTGAGTGCGTAGTCCTAGTGTTGCTCTGATCCTTTCTGCTGGCGATTGTGTAGGCTGGGGAGTTACTGGTCTCAGTGGCTCGTTGGTGTCACCCTTAACCGGGTTGCTTCCTCGCGATCGCTCCAGTTCGCTCTCCTACTTCATCTCACTAGTTTGATCATATTCTGGTCCAGTTAGTACTGTCATTGGTGCTTGTCGGGCTGCCTGGCGACCATTGTTGTTACCCACAGTTCTCCATTCTCCTTTCTGTTCTTGATGTTCAGCTTGCAAAACCATAGAAGTCGATGCCTGGGTGACTGGGCGTTCTCGTCTTACGAGTTGGATTGGGCGATTTGGCTGCAACCTACTACCCTCGGTTGTTCTGGGTTTTCTTGATCATCGATCCAGAATTCAGCTAACTGCTCGAAATTTGTGATTGTAGCTGGCTGACTTGGTAGTTTGTCAATTTCGCCCTCTGATTCGTGAATGCAGTATTGCGTCGTGTTCCAGAAGTTGTCAGCTGCGTTGCACCGGTTCCGCGTGTGTCCTCCAGCTCCACACTGGAGGCACGGTGGGGCTGGTTTTTCGTTCGCGTGGTGGATCAGAATGTTAGTGCCGTCCCAGTCGATGAACCTTCTGCCTGCTAGGAACGGTGGACGTAGATGGCTACGAAAGAAGATATCCCATGTATATTTTTCGCGTTCGCGGTTTCCTGCTGAGGGTTCCTTCCAAGTTATGTGCATGCCTTTGAAGTGCATTTGGATGTACGTATAAAGCGCTGCTTCGTTCATGAAACGCGAAACATTGAGAAGTCGTACATGGTACTGTTCTCTCGGTTTTTTGTCCCGGATTCCGTCTGCTCCCATTTGACGTGCCCATACTGTAGCTGTTCTTTGGCTTGAACTTAGTGAGTCATCCGTCTCTTCCGCGTGCTCGTTGTGAAGTGCAAAGCTCCTATTTCGGAACGGTAGCGTCCGGAGCTCCTTTTCCCATGGACTCGCTTGTTCTCTGGTCCAGAAGATTAGGTGCACCGCATGGCCTCGCTTATCGTAGCAGACCTGTTTCGAGCTTGTTATCAGTGTCATAATTCTAGAATCAGGGTTCTCGCTTTTTTCCAAACTCCAAGCAGTTTCATGTCAAAAGGCGCTCTCGAGATTGCAAGTCGGGGTAGACTGGGAAGTCTGTTGGTAGCTGGAGCAATTGGCCTCCTTCCACCTGCGTCTCTTTAGGCACAGTGGTCACCGTCGTGTCCTTCTCCGATGTTCCCTTTTCAGCGGCGCTTACTGCTGCTCGTTTCCTGCTTTTCCTCCTGGTTCTCCGTCGTCTCTTGATGGCGCTTCGTTCCAGCTAACAGTTCTCCTTGGGATACTTCGGCGGCGGAGACGGCGTACTGACGTCTATCACGACCCCTGGATTATCCGGTTGTTGGTCCGTTGCCTGCATCCTGCTCGACGGTGATTCCTTCACGATGATCATCCCGTCCAGCTAGCAGAGTCCACTATACTTTAATCAAGTGATTCTCCCTTGAGATCCTCTGTCCCTTGACCTTTCGCGCGGTTCACTCCCAGTCACCGCTGTTGTTTCTTATGCGATATTTCCCCTTCGACGCAAATATGGAAGTGTCGTGTAGGAATATTCAGAAAATATCACTACCGAATGGTATGAGTACACTCGCTTCCCTCGCAACGGTCAGCGAGCGTTGGATCAATAGCTGAAGACCAGGAACGATCCCTTACACTGGGTAGGCTGTAAACCCTCTGTACACCTAGGTTGTATTAGGGCAACCCCAAAACCTACACCACTAGCCACGAGCGAGGACTAGTATGCAATATTGCGCTTTCGCACGAACCCCGCACCCTCAGAAAGAAGGGTACCGGCCGCCAAGCCTAATACGGGTTTGCCGAGGTAAAACCTCGGCGGGTAGTAAAGATATCTGGAACGCTCGGTTCCATTATAATATATGGGAGACGATACTCCTTGTCTCTCCCAGCACTAGCTCTAATCTCTTGAACTGGCTAGCAACAAACCATCGGTTAGTGCACCTTGAGTTCGCAGACAGGCATCCCACAAGCCGAGCGTATCTAGACCCTAAGATAAGCTAATTAGACTTACCGAAGACGGACTTGACCCTTGGTGACGACGGCTGATTTTTGTGTTGATCTATGGCTCTGAGAGCATCTGTAGTCAATCCTTTAGCTAGCCCTATATGTAAATACAAATATCCAGTGTGAACAGATTCCAGTATATGACCCCGTACCCGGCTCTAAAGACCGAGGGTACGGAACTGAAATGGATACAAATGAGGGTTCGTACCCTCGACCCTGGTCACTTCCGTGCGGGGAATGTAACCCGCCAATCAGAGCACGCTGGTCACTTTCCTTCAGCAAGGGCAACCTTGCCGACTGGCGACCGAGCGCTCAAAACCCAACGCCACAACTGCCCCCGCCTTGACTCAAACTCCCGCAAGTAGTGCGCGTCGTGGCGCCTAGCTTCTCCGTCCATGACTCCTACGCCACCGCTGCCGCCCTCCGAGCTATCGCCCCTAGCGGCGAGGTAGGCTCTTCTCATCTTCGTTGCTTCGTATACCCTCTCACTCTCGTTCACTTATGTCTCCATTCCTCAGTCTCGCTCACAGGAGCTGCCGATGCTCCTGCCGACACTCCCAGCTCCACTGGAACTCCTCAAACCGGCGGTGGTGCTCTCGGTGGGTTGTCTCCGGTGACTCCTCCCTCATTGCCCAACACATCGCCTGTCTTGGCGTATCTGCTTGGCGGTGCGCCTGCAGCGACGTCTGGGTCTCCCGGTGCCATCGCGACCCGTCTCGTCTCGGTGGGGTGTCAGACCGACAATGCCGATACGGTTCCACCTCGAGCTAGGGCGACCGAGCCTTCATTTCCGGCCCTCGTCGAGCAACGCCTGCTCCAGCTGGGCCAACTCGTCGTCGGTGTGGCTCTCCAGCGTCCTCGGCCAGTCAACTCGGCCACATGGAACATGTTACAAATCTCGTTGATGTCTTGTCAGTAGTTGTTGCCCCTCCCCAACTTCCTCCGGGCGAGGCGGAGCTTACCGTCGACCTCCGCAGCGAGGTGGCTGAGCTCTAGGCCAAGCTCGCTGACACTGAGGACCAGCTCTCCGCTGAGACCCAAGAACGAGAGAAGTTCGAGCGTTTCAGTGCTCAAGAATCGAGCGAGGAGAGTCGGACCCGCGATATACTGGACGGCCTCCAACAGACACACCTTGCCCTCCGAGAGGAGCATGACGCCCACCTTCGCCAAGCTAACTCTGCTATAGCGGACCACCACCACATTGGGAGGTTATGAGCTTCTCACTCGACCTCGGCCGAGTCTTCATGGACTTCCGCTCAACGGCTCCTCCACCAGGAGCGCGAGCGCTTCAAAGCTGCTTTGGTGGCTTACACCGAGCAGGTGGCGCGGCCCGGGTTGCGCTTGATGCATCTGCCCAAGCCTTGGTCGGTGCGGTAGTCCTTGAAGCTCAAGTGGCAAGTTTGAAGCGGGCGAACTCCATTCTTCGCCGAACTCGATGTTGACACGTTGGTACTTGCCTCTGCTGGTAAGGCGTGCTTGTGCTCTTCCGATGCGCCATCTTTCTTCTGACTCTACGTCTATCCTCGTTCAGGCATCACCGCGGACAACATCAACTGGGAGTTACTCGGCCTTGCACCTCCGAGCATCACTTCGAAACGCAGCCGTAGTGCATCCTCGAAGAGATCGGAGGACGCTGATCATGGAGTTACTGGCTCGGACGCAGAGTCGAAGACTTCTACAAAATCATCGTCAACTGCTGGAGATGTCTTCGCCGGGTTCTCCAAGGGGGTCGCCTCTGGGGGATCACCACCGAGTCCTCCGCTCGGGTCTCTACCTGCATCGCCCCCGAGTCCTCCGCCTGGGTCTCCACCGGTGTCGCCACCAAACCCTACGCCTGGGTCTCCACCGGCGTCGCCACCAAGTGGCTCACCCACGAGTCCTCCTCCTGGTTCACCACCGGCCTCACCGAGGGGATCGCCTGCTTCTGGTCCTCGGTGCTTCCGACCCCGGCCGAAGTCATTGACTTGTCTGGTGATGAAGTCGACACCGATGCCCGGACGGCTGCGATTCTCGCGTATGGATCATTTTCTTCAGCGGTGGTTTCGCCACCTCGTCGTGATGGTCGGCCCACCCGCAGTGCGTCGGTGTTGGTCACCTTACGGTCTTAGAGGGAACTAGAGACTCTGGAGGCGTCTGATGATTTCATCATCGGCTCCCCATCATCATCCGAGTCTTCCCAAGCTTCAAGATCACCATTTCGACCACCCCCAAAAGCTTGGTGACGCCGACGTCGACAGTGTCGTCGCAGACAGCCTCGGCTGTACCTCCATCGGTTTCACCGATCACGACTCAGCCTACCCTGACTCAACCGAGCATACCGGCTGTTTCAGTATCGCAGCCGTCCTCCGCGTCGTTGCCGTCGTCGGGTGGGGTGTTGGTCACCTCTTCGGTCACGACGCCCGTGACCTCGGTGGTGGTGTCTACTCCGGTCCCTGCGATTGTGACCTCGGTCGTGTCTCCGTCCACTTCGTCGGGTCCGGCTAGTTCGGCTGCAGGCGGTACCGACACTCCAGCGGCTCCTGCCGGACCTACTCACGGGTGTCTTGCGGGAGCTCGGGCGGTCCTCCGCCGCTCGCACACCCAAGTGGTCGCTACACTCTCGACTGTTCCGAGTACTGACCCCAGCACCTTTTTCCGGCGGTACCAGCTACGCCCAGAACGTCTTCGCAGCGCTTCGCTCTGATGACCGGACCATACCTGACGCCCGGGTTCACGGCTCCCTGCGTGCAGGCGGCTTGGTGTCAGATCCACAATAGCAGCCTGGCTCCACCAATTGCTCGCGGTGTTGAGTCCCCGTGCTCGGTGGTTGGCATCCAGGCCATGGCAGATTGGAACAACCCTGACCACCCATGGCAGCAAGTGCGATTGAAGTTACCGGGGAGACCGTGCTGTTTCACTATCGACCAGCATCCGCCAGGCTCTAAGATCTCACCCCTTGCCGCTGGATTAGCTCGGTTCGTCAAGATGTGGCGTCAGTTCCAAGGCATCGCCACCGACCGGACCGAGAAAGCAGACCTCGGTCTGGCGCTATGGGAGCGACGCCACTGGGTACAAGTCTCTGCCGTTGAAGCCTTCCTTCGGAGCACTACTTAGAGACTCGGTGGCGATGACCCCTCGGTCATCGCACTACCGGCCGTGTGGGTCGAGTACAACAAGGCTCGAAACATCAGAGCGGATCGCTTGCGTCAGCAGATGGTGTATCGCTGTTGAGAGTGGTGCGTCGAACGTTCCGGCAAACCCCGTGAAGCGCCTACCGAGTTTTTGTTGGAGCCTAGCTACCTCCAATACTCGTTCGAGGTGATCGAGTGGGTTCCGACGTCCGAGGATTGGGTCGGCGAGCTTGCAACTCTGGATGCTCGACAGCTGTGTCGGAACTGTTAGGTGGACGCACCCTCCAGTCACCCGTTCAACACGACCTTTTGTAACTCTACGGTGCCTTTGTTCGTACCTCGCGGTATGACCGAAGCGGAGGTGGTTTCGGGTATTATGGTGGATTCATCTTTGCCCCAGCTTCGGTCGTGGCTCCGTGGGTCGCTCAGGTCCCATTTGCCGTTTCTCAGGCTTCGGCTGCTGTTTCTCCAGGACCAGCGGACGAAGAGGAGAAAGATTATGTCCAGACCGAGGACTTGGTCACTACGCTGCTACTCCAACGACCACCGGTGGGTCCGTGTCTGGCCAGACATCGAACCTGGATGTGTTGGCTGACCTTGCTTCTTCTGCCGACGTCTAGGCCTCGGTCATGTGCTTTCGTGCTTCGTCAATCATTCCTCTTGATACTCTCACACTGTCCGAGCTCCGTAGTTGATTACGGTTGTAGTTCAGGCTCCAGTAATTCCACTTAATCCAAATCTACTTCGCGTTCGTTCACATCATATACACACATACAAACGTTAATGCAGTAGTCATCTTCGTCTGACACTGAAGGCTGCATAACCCCTGCAGTCAGTTCCATTCGTCACTCTCGTTATCCAGCCGAGCCTTCCAGGATGTCCGGTCGTCTGTTGATCGATGGCTGTCATTCTGGTACAGTATCCTTTTTCATCTGTATCTACGGGCTGTACCAACCCCGTAGGCAGTTCAATCTTCGGAAGCGTTCCGAGCTAGTCCTCGCTGGCCACCTGAACCATCAGGAGTCGTCGTTCGCTGCTCTGGGCTCGCAGATAGTCGTAGAGCAACCCTCCGCATGACAAGTTCGATGCTGGTTCCCAGGTGGTCTCATCAAAGCCGACCCACTTCACCTGGAACTCTCTGACAGCGCAGTTGGTGCTCCTCGTTAGCGGTGAGCGCTCGTCCAAAGTAGCCTCCACTTCATATTCGCCCTCCACTCGGTCGGTTTCCCAGCTATCTCCCGGCAACAGTTCCTCATCGAAGTCGGTTCTTGAGTCCTCGGTCACTCCAGTCGCCAATCGACTCATCGGTCGATCCCCGAACTCATTTACCGCCTTGAGCCGTGATACGTGCACTACCGGGTAGAACCGGTAACCACTCGATCTCGTAATTCTAGTTCGTATGCGAATTCTTCGACCTTGTTCTTGATTCTGTACGGTCCGTGTCATCGGTGCGCCAACTTCTTGGTCAATCCTGGTTTTACGCGTATCATGGAGAGCCACACTCTGTTTCCTGGCTTGAACAGAGACCTCGGTGCTCCGCACGTAGTCTCGGGGGTGCCTCCGTCTCTTCTTGCTCGGTGTCCAAAGCTTCGTTCCCATCATATTCTATCGATGCTTGCTGCTGTCCAGCATCTAGTGGTATTCCTGTTTCACGGATGTTCGGTACCATACCGTGCTCGCTGTCGTTCGTTGGAATCCTCGGTACTGCCGCTGCTTCGCGTCGGTTAAGCGACTCATTGTGCTCGCGTGCTCTCCGAGCCTTCTCGACTTTCTGGTACTCCATCGTCATCTTCTATGCGATTTCTTGCTGTCGATTCACTTCTTGGTGCCACACCAGCGCATCTGTTTGGCCTCGGGACCCTCGTTTGGGCGACGACGACATTGCCCGCAACATGGACTGAGCGTCCCACCCATGAACGAGGTAGAACGGAGTGTCCCTCCGTGTACCGTCTTGAGAGTTGTTGATTGCAAAGACTAATCGTTCTGCGATCTCGTCCCAGTCTTGCTGCAGTGGGTCTTCGGCATACACCCGCACCGACTGTATGACCGTCTTCACTGACCGTTCTTGTTGTCTATTTGCTTGCGGCCGATAGCTCAACGTTGCCCTCGACCGAGATTGCATCATCTCGGTAAACGCTTGGAAGACCTCACTGATGAACCGAGGGTCGCGATCATGTTGGATCATGGTTGACGCTCCGAACCTTCGATAGACACATTCTTCAAAAGCTTGAGCAACCCTTAATTCGGTAGTATCCGTCATTGCTTTCCCCATGACGAGCCCCGTGAACGAACATTGGAATAACAGCAGCGCAGTATTGCCTCTCCGAGACTTCGGTAACGGTATGACGTAATCCATCGACACCAACTGGAATGATCTCTCAGCCAGTACATTCCCTGGCGAGTACCCCCAAGCTGCGGACGACTTTTTCCTGAGCTGCAGTCCGGGCTGGACCGTACATGTCCCTCGATGTCCGCGTACAGTCCGATACAGTAGTAGTCCATTTTTGCTCGATGGTAGGTTTGACCGATGCCTTGGTGGCCGCCTTCTAACGAGTCATGGCAGCTTTGTAGCACCTCCTGAATCATCGTTGTGGGTAACACCAGACGCATCATGGTCTCTTCTTGGCTTCCGTTGCCCCACCGACGGTTCGCGCCGATGATATACAGCACGCCGTCTTCGCTTAGCGCAAACTTGTCAGCCATTTTCCATGCATCTCTCGCCGCACTATAACTCAGGCTAGCTTCTTCGCCTCGGAGAACGGCCTTCAGGTTCGCCCATCTCCGCTCTTCATCTTGGGCAGCGGAAATCCTTCGTCTCCGCCCTTCCTGAACAGCCACTGGGTCGATATCGCTTGCATTTGGCCCTGTGACGCCCGTCTCCGGACTCGATTGCTCGGGATCGGGCTCGGTCTGGACTTCTGAGGCTACTTCGTCCGCTTCGTCTCGTCGTGCCGCGTCATCCTGGCCCAACACCGATGGTTCACTCGCAAACCGGACTTGCTTCTTCTTCGCCTTTGACTGTCGGCGGGTTGTGACGGTTATGTAGTCCGGCCCATCCCTCACAAAATCAAAGAAGAATTTGTCGAGGGATATCCTACGGACCACAGTCTGGGCGAGGTTGACCGACACGTTTTCGTTAGCAGCAGCTTCGCCGAGGATTGGCGGGAGGCTTCTGTCGAAGGCTCGTAGATGCCTTCGTCAATTCGGTTGAGCTCGATTAGTTCTGTTTTCCTGGTTTCCGTCGATACCACGCTATACTCTTTGCTGTTGAGGTCTTCTGTCGCTAACGAGTCCGCGGTGGCGTTGAACTCTCGGACTACGTGGAGATTTTTCACCGACCGAAGCTTGGTCGTGAGTTCTCGGTGGTGATTGAGTTGTGCCATCAGAGTTTCCTTTCGGCAGGCCATCACCCCTAGGGATTGCTGGATTGCGAGTCTCGGGTCCCCACCACGATTAAATCCTCTGTGCCGAGTGCTAACGCTGCCAAGACGCCATTGTTCATACCGGCGTACTCAGCGAGGTTAACCGTGTGGTGGTCTCGAGATAGCTGTCACTACCGTCCACTCTGGTAATTTCCATAAAATCCATGAGCAACCACCATACCCGCCATGCTTCGCCGTCTTTGCCGAGCCGTCAAAGGGCATCACCAACCCTCGTAAGTCCTCGGTAGCCATGCATATAGCAAGTGTGCCCCACCGAGGCCGACCTTCAAGGGTGTACGATCGAAGACGCAGTGCTCTGTTTGCACAAGTGGAAGCAGAAGCTTCGGACAGCCTTCGGGGTGCCTGATCCTGGTTCCAACCGTCGGTCGAGCCTCCCGCGCACGACTGAACAGGCCGACCCATCAAAACTTCCACTACCGACAACTCCGGGAGATATCTCGATAAGTCGGCCGACACGGGAATATTCTCGGCGAAGGAACCGCGTCAGGTTACTTCCAAGACTCGCACATGGTGACGCCTCGTTCGGCAGACCGTACCGAGCGACTGGGAAAAACAACCGAGAGTACGCGGACCTCACCGACTGCAGGTCAAAGACGGGACGGACAACGTGCCGGCGTTTTGATACCTACGACGACGACTCCTCAGTCGATGACTCGTTCGATGTAGAAGATCAAGGAGGCGATGTGGCTGGAGATTGGGCGCGTCAGATTCGCGAACTCAGCTCGATGGAGAACGAGAAGTCCGCGCCGAGCCTCGAAATCGCCACGCACCTCCATTTGGGCAACATCAAGCACTATCTCGGCCTCCGAGATAAGAGCGAGAAGTCGATGTAGTGGCTTCGAGCTTTCATCTACGAGATGAAGGGAACACACGCCGTCGAACGAGTGGTGCATGGCGTTCGAACTGAGCCTCAAGATGGAGCTCTACACTGGTACCGACAACTCCCACGGAAGACGAGACGGACGTGGAAGTTGCTGAGTGATGCGTTCGTCAAGTACTACTGCTCCCGTTTTAATCAATCCGCGAAGGCACGATACTACTGGGCGAGACGTGAAGAAAAGGAACACGTTTGCGATTACCTGAATCGACTAAACGGTTACGTCAGGAATGCTGGAGTGCAATTCGAGCATGGCGGATGTGAGGCCAAGGACCACGTCGAACACTTCCTCGACTCGTGCGAAGAACGAGCCTTGGGAGAACGTCTGTGTCATGTGCGGGTCAAGAAGATTCATGAATTGGAAGACATGATCAATGATATCCTCAGGCGTCGCGAGCGGAAAAGGGACGCGAGCCCTCGGTGCGACGCCCCAAGGGCCAGGATGATAGTCGACGTCGCGATGACGGACGCTCCGCGGATTCGCGTAACACCTTCTGGCGTGACCGAGACGATGGTCGCCTTCGAGACGACCGTTATCGGGACGACCGGCAATATCGACCAAGCGTTACTCTCGCGGAGACGCTAACGGATATGGTTGCCACCTTGAACGTGAACGGATCGGCCGACTCGCGAGGAGGATCTACGGAGATGTCCTAAGGTACACGACCTGGAATATTACCCCAACAATGGCGACCGACGTGCTGACTGGTACTCAGATAACGAGTATGCATCAGACGAGGACCAAGGCCGTGTGGCTGCCGCCAACGACTCGGAGCACCGTAATGCGGTCGAAGGAACTTTCGCTCGATCCGACAATCGCCGGTCGAGGGTTGGAACCAACCAATACACGCATGACCTAGACAACCGAGGCCAAGGGGAACGTGATGCCCGACGACAATTTGGTCCGTGCGCTGCTTGTGGCTGGCTTACACACTCTGCTCACTATTGTTTCAAGAGGGGCAAGATGTGCAAGCAAGTCCACGACGCAGGGAAATGTGAAGCATTCAACGAACTTGCGTCTCTTCTGAAAGCAAAGGTGGAGAAGAAGGACCTCTCGCCGGAGCTTCAAGAACTGGTCAACAGGAGTCATTTAAACTAGGCAGCCCACCAACTGAAGAAACTGGGTTGGTCCCAATTGGGCTGCCACAGTTAGCCGAGACCGCGCTGGATGTGACCTATTTGTTTGCGTTCGCGGGCTTGTGCAAACAGCCTGATGACTTGAATATGGAATAAGTGAAAGCGACGGAAAATGGAGAAGAGAGGTGCAAGCCTCGGTGGAAGAGATGACTGCAGAATCGGAGGAAACGGTTACTGGTATGGTTACCGAGGCTTCAATCACGAGTATGGCCGTAACCGAGTATCGACCCCGAAGTCAGACAATCAAGTTGTTGTCTGGAGAACGGATGGGATGGTGGTCGTCTCAACGATACGACAAGCAGAAGCGACTTCGAGCAATGGTGAACGGAGCAGCGGACAACTCACGAACGAGGATCCTGCTCGATACAGGAGCGAATGTCAGTGTAACTTCTGCTTTTCCTACGCGAAGAAACTGCGCGTGCGTGAAGTTCCAGATCACGGTCGCAGTCTCGAGGTGAGGGGAATTAACCCTGGGGTGATGGAAACCTGTCGCCGAGCACTCGTTAAAATCACCCTCGGGTGGGAACGAGTATACGAATTTGAGCTGTGGATTATGGACCACAGCGCTGGAGTTGATGTCGTCCTTGGTACGGACTGCATAATACCAGCCGGTGTGCGGTTGACCTATTCCACGTGCAGGGGCACCCACCAATCCGACAGAGAGCTCGAAGCACCCCGCAGAAACGCTTGGCAAAGTTGTACGAACTACTGAAGGGTTTGCTAAAAGCTCGGCTGGTAGCGTTCCATGGGCGTCCCCGATTGTGATTGTAATGAAGAAAATGGGGTCGACATTCGCCTATGCATCGAGTACAAGATGGTCAACGCGACCACAGCGATCATGGAGTTTGCCATGCCACTGGTCGACGATCTGCTAACTGACCTGGAAGCATACCTGTGGTTTTGCTCTCTGGATGCAGCTAGCGGGTTCTGGGCCATTGTGATGACGATGCGAGCTCGGAAGATATCGGCGTTCGTCTGTGCACTCGGTTACTTCGAGTGGCTCCGAATGCCATTCGGTTTGAAGAACGCACCGATGATTTACCAACGAATGATTGACAACGCCCTGTGGGGGTTTGTCCAACCCAAGGGTGGTTGGAAACAGTTCTCGGAGCTAATGCAGAAAGCCGAAACGGACGCCGAAGGGGCAAGGACGGGGTGACAGACGCTTCTACGCGACTGTCCGAAGCCTTGGCGACGCTTCCGACCAAGTTTGAGGCCGACCGCAAGTCCTCGGTGACGCTGGATGCTGTAACCCGGCTGGTGAACAACCCCGGGCAGACATGTTCTCCATAGGAGAAGCAGGTGGATCCTCGTTGGTTCCGGTGTTCGACCGACGATCGTTCGTTGATGATATTTGCTTCGGCTCCGAGACTTTCGACTCTTGCCTGGCTACTCTGGACCATCTGCTTCAACGATTTGAAGAGTGTCGGATCAGTGTGAGTTTTACGAAGAGCATTTTCGTGCAAGGCAGAGTGGATTTCCTGTCACATGAAGTGTCGGGTGACGGTATTCAGGCTGACCGAAAGAAGTTGAAGTGGGTGACAGAGTTACCGTTCCCGTCGTCGAAGAAAGGAATGCAATCCTTCCTCGGCGCGCTGAATTATTACAGCTGATTCATCCAAGGCTTCGCTGTCTACAGAGCCGCCCTGTACCAACTAAAGGACGATGTTTTCACACCAGCGGGAAATCCATCAGCTGCTCACCGAAGCTTCGCGGTGCTCCAACAGAAGGTTGCCGACGCGCCGATACTACGGCACTTCGACCGAGCCAAAGAGGTGCATGTGAAGCTGTTCGCCAATGAGTGGGCTCTGAGCTCTACACTGATGTAGTATCATGGCGAGAGGTTGCACTCGGTGCGGTTTTGTGGTCGTGCTCTAAAGGACGCCGAGATGAATTACCATCCGGCCGAGAAGGAGGTGTTAGCTTTGCAGTTGCTGTTGAAGGTGTGTTACATCCAGCTGGCCAGCCGGACTATCCACGTTTACACGCGGTTCTCGACGCTAGAGTGGGTCCACAAATCGAAGACATTGTTCGGTCGTGCGACCCATTTCGCGGTCATGTTATCCCCGTGACACTTGAAGGTCAACCGAATCAAGGAACGCGACTGTGCGTTCGCTCAGCTGCTACAAGAGGGGCTTACAAGCTTCGTTGAACTCGAAGACTCGTTGGTCCCAGTGGCACCACCGTCCAGAGGGTCGCCAACCGCTCGGTTGGATCAGCGCTTGCGGCTCACAACCCATAGCCCGGAACAATTGCACCGTATCCTCGGTCACCTGAATTCTCCATGATTCCACCGGAACAACGATTTCCGCCCCGAGCTCCATCCAGACAACCTGTCGAATGGACTTTGGCGCGAAGGCCCGCATCCACTTGCTCTTTGACATCATCACGTCCATGCATCGACCCAAGACCTTGTTGGCAGTCGGAGTGTCCCCATTAACTGGAGGTCGACTACCGGTCGACCGAGAACTCGCGTCCTCGGTTATCGTCAGCGATCGGAGATCGCCAAGTCCACCTTCGTTGTCCCCGTGAGCTGGTTCAGGCCCGGCCACTTCGTTTAACTCATCGTTGAGGTTTCGTGCGAGCGACTCACCCTCCGCTACGTCCTGCCGGGACGGTAGCGGCTTCCGAAACCTCGGACATTGCTGTCGCTTCTTCCAGGTAATCGTCTTCATCATCTTCGTTGGCTTCAGAGTAATCCATCCGCTCGTCGAAGATGTTCGAGCGTTCGTTGATCGGCTCCAAAGTGCTTGGAGTCGCCGACGCTGGACCGGATCACACAGAAGCCTCGGTGCGTCCTCCGGTCGACTTCAGGGGCGTTGCTGGTACCACTGACTTTGCTCCTTTCGTCATTTTCTCTTCTTTCTTCTCTCGAATGCTCGTTAGGGTAAGAACCTATATACAACCAAGACGCACAGAAGGTTACACCAAATCCCGGGTCGAGGCACCAGTTGTCGTGTAGGAATATGCAGAAAATATCACTACCGAATGGTATGAGTTCACCAACAACACTCGCTTCCCTCACAACGGTCAACGAGCGTTGGATCAATACCTGAAGACCAGGAACGATTCCTTACACCGGGTTGGCTGTAAACCCTCTGTACACCTAGGTTGTATTAGGTCAACCCAAAACCGGCACCACTAGCCACGAGCGGGGCTAGGATGCAATATTGCGCTTTCGCGCGAACCCCGCAGTCCCTCAGAAGGAAGGGTACCGCCTGTCAAGTCTAATACGGGTTTGCCAAGGTAAAACCTCGGCGGGTAGTAAAAGATATCTGGAACACTCAGTTCCACTATAATATATGGCGAACGACGCTTCTCGTCGCTCCCAACACTCGGCCACTCTAATCGCTTGGACTGACCAGCAACAAACCCTCGGTTCAATGTACCTTAGGCTCGCTGATCAGCGTCCCACAAGCCGAGCGTATCCAGACCCTAAGATAAGCTAGCTAGACTTACCGAAGACGGACTTAACCCTTGGTGCCTTGGGGGACTGCTGATTTATTTCTGTTGATCTATGGCTCTGAGAGCCTCTGTAGTCAATCATATAGCTAGTCCTATACGTAAATACAAATATCCAGTGTGAACAGATCCCAGTATGCGATCCTGTACCCGGCTCTATAAGACCGAGGGTACGGAACTGAAATGGGTACAAACGAGGGTTCGTACCCTCGGCCGGGAATTTATTATAGCCTCGGTCACTAAACTGCCCTGGTCACTGCCGCGCGGAGAATGTAATCTGCCAATCGGAGCACGCTAATCACCTTCCTTCAGCAAGGGCAACCTTGCCGACTGGCGACCGAGCGCTCAAAACCCAACGCCACAGAAGTGGCTAGGCAAGACATAACTATTTATGGTCCGAGTTTGTGTTGGTACATAATAGTGCTTGCCAGTTAAGCCCGTTGAGCGTGATGGCTACAACTATGTCGTATCCTGCGTTTTAGATACGTCTTCTGCTTCGGCTGGAGGGTATGTAGTATGTTATAGCTTCCTGTGGCCTAAGCGTAGAAAAAAATGACCGATAGCCCAGTCAAGGAGTTAGCGTTCAACTACATATATATCAACTACGGTCTACTCAACAAGGTGGATGACCATGACTACTTAGATGGCAATCTAAACAACTTTGACGACTTGGATATCTGCTCAGAAAATGAGAGCAACGACAGTGAAGTTCATGAGGAGGGGTAGCAGTGGCTAGTCGAGAGGTGTTTGAATTAGTTTCAGCTAGTAGTAACGATGAATACGAGGAAAAATTAAATCGTACAGCTTTCAGGCACACGTACACTGCGCGACAAAAGGTTTGGGACACTTGAACAAGTCGTTGTAACTCCGTCAATTTTTATCATTTGAAGGTGCGGTTTTGACACGTGTACCAGAACACGCTAGGGGGCGGGCATGCACTAAAGCTCGCGTTTTTGCACTATAGGGTGGATCACATACAAAAAACCGCTTAGACCACCGCGACACAATTTTGGGACACCTGACCTCCATACAAAAACCTATATTAACTAAAACCGGTTGAAAGTGATATGACTAGGGATTTGTATGGTACCGAGGTACGACTATTTACCGTGTACGGTTCGAACTCCTCCCAACTTTGTTTTGAAAACCGTTCTTCTCAAAAACTACTTGCCAACAGTCAGAGTAAAATACACCACGTAACCGCCTTGTTGAGATCTATTAGAATACAGGCTCTTTTCTTGATTTAAGGTAAAAATGAAAATATTTTTTCAAAACCTGTGGAATAATTACCAGAGGTGCATGATTATTTAGGTCACACGACTAATCAGGGTGAACGGTGTAGAAATCCTTGGCATGGCCCCCATGCAAGTGGCCATTTTGGCACTGCGCCAGATTAAATCAGCCATGTATCGTACATACAAAAATCAAGTATATCGTTAGGATGGTGAAATTGATAGTACGTCTTGTTACCTTTCTTGACTATGACTTCAACGCACCAGCGGCGCATTGATTCAATGAGAGACATTAGCGAGGCAGTAGGAATAGCTTCACACGCATCTAACAGTGCAGCCTTTAATGGAGGCATGCGATCGAACTGTGTTCCATTAATCGAAACTCTCCTTCTCATAATGGACCACAATTCCCTATCGGGTTTAGATTTGGTGCATTAGAGGGCAATATAACGACCCGTAGGTACCCGCAGAGGCGTTCGATTCGTCCACGCTCGCGCTCCGACAGCCTTGGCGTCTTCGTGATGGGTGTGGGATGCGTCTATACAGGTGGAGGGAGCTTTGCCTTAGAGAGAGGCAGATTAGTCTATTTAACTTATCGGTCGCAAGATGTCTGGTAAATCTTAAGCCTGGTTATCAACGCCGGTGCCTTGAACTGGTCCGGTGGTTGTACGGGGCTTGTCGCCTGAGGTGACGGCTCTCGGGGTTGTCTTTCTAATATACGTATACAAAGCATTAGACGTGTACCTTGAATTTTAGTGTCCTCTCGTCTGCACTCCCGCTTCGCGAGAGCCCGTAGCTGCCTCATTCCGGTAATCCAGAATTCTTGAAAGCTTCCGGTTGTTGTCACTTCCTCTTGTTGGTAAACTGGTCGGTTGCGTTGGATCCACAGGCTGGTGATGCACACGCTGCTCAGTATGCGCCATATTCGCTTCCATACTCCTGCAAATATATCCGCCTCGTCGGAGTAATCGTCTGTCAGTCGCTTCACCATGATCTTCGACAGGCTCGGTGCTCTTCGGTCGGCGCAGTTCGCTATGAATCCTTGGAGGTTGTCTAGCTCCCATCGTTCCCCGGTCCAATGACAGATGAGCTTCTGCCAGCATGCTTCTGCGCATGGGAATTCCAAAAACATGCTCCAATGTCTCCTTCGTCCCTTGACAGCATTGCAACTTTCGGCTGCTATTATCTAGTTGCCGCTCTTTGTGATGCAGGTTTAGTTGCCGTGTACACCATCCATACTTGGTACTCCGTGAGCTCCGATCGATGGGCCCATATTTGCTTTGGCGTCTGCTGCAGGGCTGCCTCTTGCCAGTCACTTGTTTGCGCTACGTGTTCTAGCTTTTCCAATATACTGGGAAGAGCAGCTCCTGTGCCTTTGTATCTGCGAAAGGCTGTTTTTTTAATTGCCAAGTGCACATGCCTGTTTCCAATCGAGTCTGGTACTTGCCATGGGAATCCGTGAAGATGCGAGTGCGCGTGGAATACGAGCCCTCCGTCTCCCTGGATGTACTGTAACTTTTTACAGTCAGCTGCCGTCCTGGGGTTTTCGATGTTGTTGTTGGCGACCTTCCGGTGAATTCCGTCGTTCATTTGTTCCAACTCAATGATTCCTCGCTGCTCGGTTGCCCGACTTTTGATGGTGCCTCTGGGTCGTCCTTCTGCGACGTACTCCCATTCATATTCGTGCTCTAGATCAGTTGGATGCCTCGGCTGCAGTGTCCTCCTTACATACCAGTCTTCTCCAATTCCAAGTTTCGAGGCACACATTAAAATCGCGATGCCCCACCGGCGTAGTTTTGCCTGCTGGTGCTTGGTCGATCCTGCGGTCGGTATTGAGTATCTTCTCGCACCGATACGCTGGATCTGTAGCGCCTCGATGGTACACGGCTGGATCCTGTCCTATTTCCTTGTGGTGAGAATGGTGCCTTGGCTGTCAGTGACCCACGGTGGGAGCTTTGCCTTAGGTAGAGGGGCCTTTCTCGTCCCTCGCAGCTTGCGAAATGCCTCCACCAGCTCTCCATCCACGCGTTTGTACCTGTGCTCCATACACAACTAATTTCACCATCCTAATGATATACTTTATTTTTGTATGTACCTACATGGCTTATTTAATCTGGCACAGTGTTAAAATGGCCACTTGCATGATGCAAGTGGCCCTATGTTGCATGGAGGCCATGCCAAGGATTGCTAACATGTAAAACCAGCGCGTTAACACAAGTAGCGTATTTCTACCAATCATAGATCGAACATATCTAAACAGCGAACGTCAACTCGAAATATTACCGGTAACAGAATTACAGTCACAAAAGGGGTGGCTGATTTAATGGCGCGGAATGTACCGGTATTCCATTGAGACCGTTACCGGTACCATCTACCGGTACCTCAACGAGGTACCGCGCACCCAACTACATGCTACGCTTACTGGTAGAGCTGCATCTGTGTGGGTGGCACAATGAGGTCTTCGTTGATGGGGGCGGCTAGGTATCGCTTGAGCAGGTTCTTGAGCTCTGTGTTTTGCGCCTTCATGGCCGTCACGTCTTCGATCAACTCTTTGCGGCGTAGTAGTGCCGTGTTGTAGTGCGTCAGACCTTTTTCCAAAGTGGACATGACGCGGATCTTCTGAGCGGGGAACACCTTGACGATGTTAAGCCAGTACTCTTTCTCTGCCTTTCGGGCTTTGGCTTTGAGTGCCGCCGAGCTACCGCCTTTGGAGTTCTTCTTGCCTGGTTCGCTTTCGCCAGTGGCTGAGCGGTGAAGGATTCGCGCCACCGGAGCAGCGCGTTTCTGCTCGTTCATCTCCTGTGCAGTAAAATCAAGTACCAACACGTTAACTCGTACAGACAAACAAGAAAAGATAGCTGCAACAACGAACCTCGACAAAGCGCTTGATGACTCGGATGACGTCTTCGGGTCCGACGACAAGCCCCTGGGATGCCGTTGACCCCTCCTTGCCAAGTGAATCGTTTTCCTTGTTGTTGTATCCACCACGTGAGCCTACAATGACCTCTTGTCGAGGGTCCTCGAAGAAGTATCCCATCAGTTTCTCCATGTCCTCTTCGTTGTCAATTCCGAGCGTACGCATGATCATGTCCGCTTTCACCAGTTCGGCCTCATCGTCTGAAAGGTTCTCGAGTGCTTGCTGCACGCTGCCATTCACCAAGAATCCAGCCTCGGAGGCAAGCATTTTCAGCATGTACTTTAGCTTCGCGCCCGAAATTGTTTTGACTGGTGGTGTATAGGCCTCAACCGATTCATCGTCAAAGTCATCTTGATCCCGCGGATCATCGTCCCTCCTGCTACCACCTTTTTCACTTTCAGTAGAATCTGGAAGCGATTCATCCTTATTTTTGAGCTGCTTGTGCAGAGCGGCCGCATCACCTGCCTTTGCAGAATGACTCCAGTTCCGAATAGAATGTGTCGGTGGACGCCAGGCAAGGCCAAGCTGTTGCTCATGAATGATGCGATCTGCATCCAGCAGCTTCTCGATTTTACGTATCGCCTCCTCCTCATGCATCTGCCAGACATCGTCATATTTGTTGCTGTCGCTCGTCTCGAAGTGTGCATACTTCTTCTGTAGGTCTCGATACTGCTTCGTCAGACGCCGGTACTCCTCTGTTAGTTCTTCGTTTTGGTGCCGGTCGCGTGCATCTGTCTGATTGTACTTTGTGATGAGAGTGGCTAATGCGTCTTTCAGACGGGCTAATTTGCGCTTCTGCTGGCTCAATGTTGCCGAGTTCTCCATATCTCGCTCCGTTAGCACTCGGTAGTTATATTCCAATTTTTCAGTATTGAGCTGGTACGTTGCACGCATCTCTTCGAGCTGCTGCTCCAACGTCTGGATGTTCGTCTCCAGTTTAATCTTGAGCTCATTGTAGTCCTCAGCATCACGAACTCGCAAGTCTTCAATTTCCTGCAAGTACTGCTCATCTCGTGTCTGCTTCGCTTCCATGTAGACCATCTCCATCTCTCGACGGCGTTCGAACAGCGAGTCGATCTCGAGTTTGGTGTTAGCGATGAGTTCGTCGCGTTCCTTCATGAATGCGTCCTCCATCTGCTCAAGTTCCAGCTCGTACTCGTCCTGCATCTCTCGATACTGCTGACTCATGCGGTCCACCAGCTTCTCTACATCTTCTTCCTGCCCCTTGAGTGCTGTAACGTACTCTTCGTCCTTGGCCTTGAGCTGGTTCTGGAACGCGCGAATCACAGCATCTTTCGAGGCCAAAATTTCAGAGCACGCGCGGTTCTGCAGATCCAGCTCGCTGTGCAGCTCCTGCGGCATACTGAACTCAAACAGATCGACCCAGCGCATCTCCACAGCAGCATTTTTAGCGCCGCTATCGATCGCTTCTTGCTGCAGCTTCTCCACACGCTTGTGGCGTCGCTCCTCCTCCTCCACGCGGCGGCGGTTCTCGACATCGTCGGCTTCCACTCGGACGCTGGTAACGTGACGTATACCCGCCAGTTTCCGGCGGTCCAACTGGTTCAAACTCTCCGCTGCCTGCTGCTGGCCGCGACTCATGCTCTGCGAGTCCCCCACTTTCAGCTGCTTCTTGCGTGAGGCGTCGTCCTTGGACGCATTCCGAGCGTCGATGCGCTGCCTTCTCACATTCACGCGGGCGTCCCGGTCGCTCGCTTCTGTAGACGGGTCCGCATGCGCCTTGGACGAGGACGCAGACGTCGAGTCGATCGTCATCGTAAGACGAAAGCTAAAATGACGTCCGTTACAAGCCAACTTCAACCTGGAAATGGATACATTACGTATGACACATAACCTAATATTTCGCGTCTTTTTCATTTCACGATAATGGATGAGCAGGTTGGCCCGCGGGCCTCCAAGAACGGGCAGCAGATGCTGTCGCACTTGCTGGCCATCGCCTACCGCGTGCTAGAGGAGACCAAGTACATGAACCTGAAACCACCGCTACGGCCCAGCTCCAAGCTGTTCGCCGCAGATGTGGCCGCGCCTGGGTCGCCCCCGCGGTCTCCCTCCGAGGCCGAGACGCCGCAGGACGAGGCGCATCCTGACGTGAACGGTCTGACTGCGGGATTCGCAGGACCCCACGCCCACGCGGGCGGCCAGGGTCACCCCATCGTGATGCCATACTCACCCGAGGAGATCCAGGACACGTACACGAAGATTGCGGCGCTCAAGAACCAGTACATGAAGATCAGCGTCGAGCTGCTGGAAGTGGTGAAGGGGGTGGAGACGAAGGCCGAGCTGGAGCAGGACATCAAGGTGAGTTTTGGCGCAACATTTTAAGGCTGGAGTGATGATTTAATAATGTTGGTGAACATTGCAGGATGCTACGGCGAAATTTGTGCACAGAAGAAACCAACTGCGCAAGGTCAGACGCTATTAGGCTAATGATGTGAGATACGAGCTAATGGTATGTGTGGTTGCTGGTGAGCAGGAGGTGTACGAGAGGAACCTGGTGATGAAGGGGCTGATCAACCGAATGAGGAACCTGCAGCACTCCATTAGACTGATGAAGGGGGCAGCGCGTACCCGCCCAACATCGTCATGGAGAGCGTCTAGAATTCGTTAAGGGATGGTGCTGCCACCAACGTGTCTTCTTCAATTTAAGCTTTGCAGCGCTGCACAACATTTAAAGCAATCCTTCTTGTGGCTATCCATATACCACTGGCTGAAGTCGGCCTGTAATTTCGAGTTTGGTGAGTTCTCGCTGTAATGACTGCTGAGAGCTCATGACCTCCCGAGCATACGCTACGAGCTGTGTGACAGCATGTTGGAGCACACCGTTGTCCTTTTCGAGCCCTTTGGTGCGCGCTTGGGTTTCCGCTGCAGAACTTTGGCAGGAATCCAAACAACTTTCCAGCTCCTTGCACTGCTGAACAAGACTGAGAAACACATAATACGCGAGACAGAATAAAGGTTGAGTCAAGGGAATACTACATACTACAGATCCAGTTACAACCAATGCAGACATACTCTGTTCGTTGGCAGCGCTCGAGCACCAAATCGCGTTTGAGATTCCAGCTCGCCGAGATGGCCTGTTCCTTGCGCCTTTCACTACTCCGAAAAGCGCCCACAACGTTGTGGAGCTGCAACATAGTCGTCAGGGTATTGTCATCTTAACGAGTTTGCACAACCTTAATTACTACCTGTCGTCGGGCAGCAATCACAGTCGCTTGAAGTTCTCGATTCCGCTTCCCGTACTCACGCAGCGCCCGTCCCAGCGAAACCTCACTTTAAAAACATCGTGTCGAACATATACATGCAGATCAGTTGCAGCCCCGACAAACTGTTCGATTGTACACTAGGATCACCAACCGATTACGACTTGTCACCATGTGCTTGTTCATACCCTCCAGCTCGTAGCAGAACCGCGTTAACGTGTCTTGAAGAAGAGTAAGTCGCTTTTTGGTCCGGACGAGCATAAACACTAGCTCCCGCTCTGACGACTCCAACGATTGAGCACGACGCCCCAGTCCTCGGTTCACATTAACGAGTTCAGAATACTTTTCGCCACACTGCTGCAATAGTCGATCCCGCTCTGCGATCAGCAGCTTGGTCTGAAGCAATTCCTCGGCAAGTAGTTGGCATGTCTCTAACGCTTCGCACACCCGTTCGTCTAGCTTTCGACTGCGTATCTGCTCCCATTCTAGCTCATGTTGCAGCGCAATGTTGTTATTCAGCAAATGTGCTGCGTGCCTCTGATCTTCAGCTCGCTCTACGGCAGCACTTCGCCCCGCTAAAACCTGTCCCTCTTTAAGCTGCTGGATCTGCTGATTTTGCTGGTCAATCAACCTGGTCTGGAATTGCAGTTGCGCAACCTGCTGCTGAACAACGCCACCCAGGTCCTTCAAGCGATGCTGCTGCGAGTGGGTCTGCACAGGTAGCTCCTCCCCTCCCGATTCACTCTTGCGTTTAGACACCAGCTCTTGCTGGGCGCTCTCAAGTGCTTTCTGCATCGCGCGCGCGTCCGTTGCAAGTTGCATCACCTCCTGTCGGGCAAGTTGCAGCTGCTTCTGCACCTCGTCTCGAGCAGCTTCAGCCGCCTTCAGCTCAATAATCCGCGCGTGGACGTCCTCACGCAGGACAACCTCCGCCTCTCGCAGCCTTCTCAGCTCCACAGCCAGCAGCTCGTTCTTCACAAGCGCCTCAGCTGCCGAGTCCACCGCCTGGTTCACTGCGTCCCGAGCCGTGGCGAGCTGCACGCGCTGCGTCTCTGCCTGGGACCGCAGCTGCTCCACTGTGGCGCAAAGACTGCGGCCCACCTTGTGCGCCTTCCGTAGCTTCGCGTCTCTCGTGGCCAGCGCCGCGCGCAGGTGCTCCAACTTGTCGCAGGTGGAGGCGAAGCGCTCGCTGTCCGCGTCATCTCGCATGGACAGGACCGAGAACGCCAGCGACGCCACACTGCTGGCATCACTTCCGCGTCCCTCTAAGGCCCCGACGTCACAACCCGCCAGCCCCTGTCGCAGCAGCTCAATCTCCTGCTGCTGGTGCTCCAACACCGCGAGCCACTCGGCGCTGCAGTCCATGAGGAGTGATGGTCAAGTGCAACTTGCGTTTCGAGCGTCTCCTATCATTGGCTGAAAAGACCTCCTTTCAGCCACTCGCTGACAACCTCCTGCCCGCGAGGGAGTGGAAGGGAAGCGGGGGCAATGCATTTCGCGAAAAGGCCGACGGGAGACATTCACAGTCTATGGAGGGGCTGGGCGTCGTGTACGAGCAGGAGGAGCCCGCGGTGGACGCGGCCAGCAACCAGCAAACACCCGCAAGCGACCACCAGGCGACCGCGGCGACCCACGAGGCCGAGGACGACGACGAGATCCGCGCACTGGCCGGCAATCCGGACGATCTGGACGCCCACCCGCATCCGCAGCAGCAACAGCAACAGCAACAGCAGCAGCAACAACATCAGTCTCATACCCAACAGCACCAGCCGCAGCACCACGAGGGCTACGCGGACTACGGACAGAGCAGCGGCCAGCACCCGCAGCAGCAGATGGAACATCACGGAGGCGGCCCACGCGACGGCCCTCAGCCCGGCAAGCTCTTCATTGGTGGCGTTTCGTGGGAAACCACGGAGGACACACTGCGCCAGCACTTTGGTAAGTACGGAGAACTCACGGACGCCGCGCTTATGAAGGACAAGTACACGGGCCAGCCGCGCGGCTTTGGCTTTGTCACGTTCGCAGACGCCACAGGTAGGGGAGATCATTACTGATGGAAGGTTTGGAGGAACCGGTAGACTGATGGTGTCGATTGTGGCTGCAGCGATTGACCGCGTGCTGGACGAGACGCACACCCTTGACGGCCGGTCGGTGGAAGTGAAGCGCGCGATCCCCAGGAGCGGACGACACCTGGCTCGAGGTTAGTACTGGGAGACAAGAGTATTTATTGTGGGAGGAAGATAAAAGGAGCGAGACAGACAGAAGAAGGGCAGGAAGGAAGGCAGGGAGGGCAACAGGAACCCCAGGACGAGAAGAAATCCTACTCAACACGATCGAATGGTGTTTGCTCGCCTCATTCTGGCCCACCTCGCGCGCCCCTCGCTCTCTCCATCCAGCCCTTCGCCGTCCACTCCTGCGAAAGGGCTCTGGCGCACAAGAACCTTGTCCTGCGTGGGAGATGACGGCCTAGACTAACCTGTATTTCTCCACTCTCATGTCATATAGCGATTTCCGTGGCGGACGCGGGGATTCGGTGGCGGCGGTGCCGGTGCCGGTGGCTACACGGAGCAGAAGAAAATCTTTGTGGGTGGGCTTGCCCCACCGTGACGGAACAGGACTTCCGGCACTACTTTGAGGAGTATGGCAAGATTACGGACGCTGTTGTGATGATCGACCGCGACACCCAGCGCTCGCGTGGCTTCGGTTTTATCACTTTTGAGGACGAGGTGCGTTGGAACGCGATTGGAGTTCATGCGTTTCAATCAGCTAACCTGCGTGCTTTGTCCAGGCATCTGTGGCAGAAGTGATTAGCAAGAGTCATGAAATTCACGGCAAGGTCGTGGAGATTAAGCGTGCCGAGCCCAAGGAGGCTCGTGCTGCTGGTGGTGGTGGCGGCGGCGGCTACGGCTACGGTGGAGGCCGTGGTGGTGGTCGCGGAGGAAGCTGGCGAGGTGGAAGCGGAGGCCGTGGTGGTGGCGGCGCCGGTGGCTATGGTGGTGGCGGCTACGGAGGTGGCAGCTATGGAGGTGGCTACGGAGGGGGTTATGGTGCCGGTTACGGTGGTGGCTACGGTGGTGGTTATGGTGCTTCCGCGTATGGTGCCGCTGCGTACGGAGGTTACCCTCAGTCGTATGCTGGCTATGGTTATGGTGGCTACGGAGGCGGCTATGGTGGTCGCGGTGGCTATGGTGGATATGGAGGAGGCTACCCCGGCTATGGTGCTGGTGCTGGCGGCGAGGGTGCCGGTACCGGTACCAGTGCCGGTCGTGAAAACGGTGCAGGTGGGGAAGAAGGAGGATACGGCGAAGAAGCTGCTGGTCAGGGTGGAGCTGGTCAGAGTGGCCAGACATCAGCTGGAGGTTACGGCTATGGTGGAGGCTACCGCCAGGGAGGTGGTGCCGGTGGTGCTCAAGGAGGTTCTGGTGGACGATCGGACCGATACCGCCCGTACTAAACATCTACGCAACGAGAAAGCAAAGGCAGAGGATCGATTCTATCCTAGCACACTGCCCGCATCCGGCTAAGATGGTTCTCAAACTGGATGCGTTGGCCTCTCGCCTTCGCCATCTCCAGCTCGTTCCTGTTCTGCTGCAAATCAATACCTTTTTCACCCTGCCGCCGCGTTATTTGTGATTTGGGGGCAAAATGATTTACCGGTACCGGTACTACATGTACATATTTTTAGTATTAATAGTTGTCATTTGCTAACCAACTGATCAACCGTAACTCGTGTGACGAGAGTGTCGATACTCCGAGATCGGCCATCACTCGTGTAAGCTGAGTTCTCTGATCCACTGTCGACACTGCGCCGTCCAGATGTTTGAAGCGAGCTTCTAACGCTGTAACAAGCTCTTTCGGACAACTTACCGACCGAAGAGCTTCTGATGCTGAACGATGCTGCTGGAGCTGCTGCAGAATGTCCGTGAAGTTTTCCATGTGAGGGCCCATTAGCACGTGGCACCTGTCGGCAAGTGAAATAAGTCAGTCTTCCGGTTTGCACAATACAAGGGAGAAAGCTACAATTGGCATTGGCAGAGTTCTGTGCGTACCCAGCTCGTAATGGCTCGATTGGGTTGTGACCACCGCGCTTCACAAACGTGCCTGTACAAAGCATCCATTCATGAGAAAAATGTCATTTCGATTCGGAAGTCGTACCTCCTATCATTGCTGTTGAAATGGCATCGTAATACATATTTGTTTCGCCCTGCAATAAAGAGTGACACAACGAAGATCAATGCTACTGCATTTCCCGCACAATTCAGCCAAAAGTACTCCAGTAATAGTCTTACCATCGTGTCAACCATAAAAACATCGGTTGCACTTGTAGGCAATCCGTCGCGCGAGCGTAAACCAATTGAACATTCAGGAAACTGACCATTTCGAGCCAACAAACACAAAATATGTTACTGAATGACAAGAAACCCATAGGATGACACGTGACAAGGTGTACCTTACGACGAATTTGTGTCACGATGGAAGATGTCCGAGCCGGGTGGCGTGGGATGATCACAGTGAGTAGTTTGAGGTTTCCGCGGAGGGACTTGGCGAGTTCTGTGTGCACTTCTGCTATCATCACCTCCTCGCCATCGTGAGTGCTGGCTGCAACCCACACAGGTCGCGGTCCAATCGCGCATCGCAGTGTCGTAACATCTGCCTCCTCGCCGGCCAAACGCGGAGAAGCTGTACATACATTGTATGCAGATGAGTCGCGAAATTAATCGACAGGAAGATCATGACGTGGTTATCGTACCAAACTTGAGGTTTAGTGCAGCGTGGGCATTTTGTGCGCCAAGATACTCGAAGCGTTTTCGGTTCTAACTTACACCATGGTTAGTTCAAGTTAAAGCTTAGTGCAGCCAGCAAGCGGATGGCGAGACGGCTGAGCTTACTTGTTCGTCTTGACAAAGCACCATTGAGAATAAACCCACAACGCTTCTCGAAACCGCATGCAGCCCCGGAAAACTCCACAAACGGGATGACTGGGCCGACATCCGTCCATTTAGAAGTCCAATACGAATACCTCGGCGACCTGCATCGGTAATCAGCGTTGGCCAGATCTCCGACTCGATCCATATCCCTGCACTGTTAAAACCAAAACGTCAAGTTAGCTCGCTCCGCAGCAAGCAGAACTGGGTCGTACTCTGGTTTCCAGGTTTCATAAAATCGTCTAACACAGTCGGCATGGTCAAGTGGCGCCAAGACGCATACGGCGTCGTCATTCTGTCGGCGATCGCACCACAGCAAAGTCAAAGGGGTGTTTAAAAAAGAAACCCGCAGGAACCTCACCTCTTTTAACCTGTCCGTGATGACCTGTCGAGCTGCAGTTGTAGTTGTCGACAGCACCACGCGTACCTTCCTCGTCGCCCCTGTCGTTGACGGGGTCACAAGTTTGTGGCCCAGAGCCAATTCCACCAATGGCAGCGCAGACAGACACTCCCCACCGAAGCTCCGTGAACCCACAACGTGAAGAAGTGACCACTGCAACCTGCAACGCTAGATTTCTTGTGCCAATGCACTGCAACATTCCAGACACCGACAAAAGGCATCCAATGTCAATGTCCGTTCAAAGTCAAGCGGTTGTCACTGGTTTACCTGGTGGCTCACTAAGACCAAAGCGCTCAGCGGTAACGGCTCTCGGAACTAGTCGTCGCAGGTCCTTCCGACGCACATACCACGACACGAAAGGCATGGACGCCTTCCACAGTCTGTGGTACACGGCAAGCAGCGTCGCGCCCGACATCGAGTGCACAATTTCGCACAATTTGTTCTCTGGATTTTATATCCAGAGTCCACCAGGGATTGCAACGAGGTCTGAATCCTTGAATTGCTTATACCTTTCGTAATACGATTTGGATACTTCAACAAAGAAGCTTTAAAACCTTGTTATATTTGATAACCGCATCGATTATTATTTTATTTATGGCGGTTGACCCATCCGCAGAAGATTAGGACAACACACCTCTATGATATGATATCACTTATAATCGTATTGTACCTGCAGCAGATGATTTATCCAGACCGTTCGAGCAACATTTTGGATGTTTTTCTTCGAGCACCACTATTTAATACAAGTACTATAATACCAAGCACCGTTAACTACAGTGGTGTGTAGATAAATTCCGTACGTTTGGAATGCACACAGCGCGTGTCCATTAAATATAAAAATGATGACACCTGGTTATTGTCCGGCATTCATACTCGTGTGCAGGTGTGCACATATATAGGAGTGCGTCAGCGAGTGCGGCTGGACCGGTGCCATCCGTCCGTACTTCTGAGTCTTTTGCGATGTCAAGCCTGGTTTCGAACGCTTTGAAAGTGCTTCCGATGTTCTACTCGGACACGACCACGGTTGAGAAATCACGTGACTTCTGGGAAGCATTCGAGTCTTACACTGAAGGACTACCAGAACGGTCAATATTACTAGTGTTCCGTCAGAAGTTGAAGGGCAAGGAAGGTGAGCGTTGGTGGGGTAATTCGAGTATCAAGACCTACGTCACCCTGCGCACAAGGTTCCATAACCACTTCCTGAGTAGAACGGCTGATGAGCTGTGGGAGCGGTTGCATACGACGAAGCGCGAACATGGAGAATCAGTGGAAGAATGGGGGCCGTGTCTCCTATCTGTGTGAAGCTCTGGACTATCCAGATCCACGGATGCGTTATCAACTGTTCCGTCGCGGTTTAAGGAACAAGCGTCTACTGGCCACGCTCGACTCGAGCCCGGCTTGCGATATTCCTGCTGCGTGTGAGTGGTTGATGTTCAAGGACATGCGCCGTCATATTGAGGAAGAGGACCAGTTTGAAGACGGAACTCCGAAGCGTGGCAAAAAGGACAAAAGCCAATCGACTGTCGAGGAACTGTCCCAGAAGATGCAGTCGTTCATGACTAGGCAAGAACAGTGGCGGGAACAAATGGAGCAGGAGCGTTGGCAACCACCACGGTCTCCTCGCAACTGTGCTCCTACCATTGCGTCCGTGCAGGACTTGCCTCCTTCACCATCTAGTGGGAACTAAGGGAACGGACAACGGTTCCGTGGCATTAGCATGGCTGCGGACGACCGAACTCGAGAAGGAATAAGCGTGTGTGGACGTTGTGACCGGAAAGGATGCAGTCGTTTAAACTGTCCTCGGCAGAACAACTTGTCGGCGCTGTGGACGGCTCGGACACATCATGTCAGAGTGCGAGGAACCGTACTGTGGTAATGGGATGCAGAACAGTGGCCAAGGTGGACGGTCGCCTACTCGGAACTGTTTCCTATGTGAAAACCCTGGTCACATCGTTGCGAACTGTCCTGATGTTGAGACTCTGCGGACTATGGCACGGTCTAGGGACTACCCACCGTTGCCACCGTCTCCTCGTCAATGACGGAGGCAGGAGGAAGGGAGGAGAGAGTCACTCCTTCCTCTGGTCTAGTGAATGACTCGAGGGGTGACCGTACCGTGAAGACTGGACGGACGATCATCAGGTACGAAGATGAACGGGAAAAGGGGAATTTCTGCAGGTCGACTCGGATGAAAGCGTCGACTTGGAGGTGAACCGATATGGAATAATGGAACTTGCGGAAGATGATGAAGATGACTCGGATGACTGTCTCGCCGTGCTGGAGGACGCGGAGTTCATGGATTTGAACGGTGAGATGGAGTATGATGACAACGAGGGTCTAGGAGAAGAACCCATCGTTTGGGAAGACCAAAACGTGGTGGCCGAGTTGAACGGTCTGAAGATCGAAGAAAACAGTTTTGAAGCCTTTGAAAACGGTTTCGACGCTGAAGAAGACGATCTCGAAGAAGAACGGAGGAAGTGCACGACCCTGTGGTTGTTTACGGCACGGTAGCCGACTCCAATCAGGAGGTCGTAGCTGCAGAGCCGGAAGCTCAGAAGAAGGTCGCGGTGATCGCAAGTATCCTACGCTACGGGCTGAGAGAGTTGCTGAACCGGTCTGGGTAGACGACGATGGTCTAGACAATCTGGACCTCGGTGAAACCGTCTTCCTAGGTTGGGAGAAACCGGCGGAGGATCCACCCGAACCTTCGAATGGAGAATTGGTGAACTTGGCTTCGGAAGTGGACAAGTCGGAGGACGTTGGAAAAGGCAAAGACGGTACGGAGGCTGTGGACAAAGCCGAACAGGAAAATCCGTCACCTCACGCCCGATTATTCACGGATGATGAACTGGACGCATTGGAAAATTGTGTTCCGGGACAAGAAGTAAGCGTGATTGCTAAGGAAGAAGTCGCTGTCGAAAAGGTGGAATATGACAAGGAACTCGAGGAACGGTTGCACCCGTTGGACGAAGTGGAATTGAAGCGACGTGTGAAGCAGAACGCTGAGAACCAGAAGGAACCCACTCTGGAAGAGATGGCACGGTTCCTCGGACTGGATACGGATGTGTTAGCTCGGACAAGGGAAGCAACACCGGAGGGTACGAACACGCCCGAATATTGGCAGGATTGGTTCCGTGCCACGTTGGAGAATTCGGCAGAGGCGAAAAGGGCGAACCGTGACTTCTCGACTACTGTGCCAGAAAATATGGCTAGTACGGTCAGGAAAAGAACTGAGACCGTGACTAAGAGCGTCGAAGGGAGCGTGGTTTCTGTGGATACGGTACTTGACGAATCTGAAGTTCGAGTAGCGACTCTAGCGTGGAAAGCGAAAGCGACTCCGAGGCAGAAGCTATCAAACCGGTGGTCGAAGACGCTGATGCGATAGTAAAGAAAATGTCGCGTTCTCGTTGGAGGTCGAAGACACGGTTGCGTCAGTGGAAATAGCGGCCATTGCGGAAGTATTCGCTCAAAGGACGGTCCGGCCAAAGGAAGCACGGACCATCGCCCGACTAGTCGTGTATCGGATGCTGAAAGAAGTCAAAGGGAAATGGACACGGAGGAAAAGCTGAAGGAGCTCGCACGCGATGAGAATGAAGCAGCTAAGATCCCTCCCTTGCGTGACAAAAGTCCTGAGGTGGACTGGGAACAACTACGTTATTTTGTCGACGAGGTAGTACGTGAACGAGGCCTGCTGGGTCCGTGCTGGGACAGAGTGTTGTCCTGGGTGGAGAGCTATTTCGCTGAGAATGCAGTTCGAATCTGGAAAAAGCTGTGTGACCGGACGGGACGATCGACCACGCCTGCGGCTAAACGTCGTCGACGGCGTCAGCAAAAGAAGACAGTGTGTTTTGACTGTTCGGCTCTATATCGAGACCGTTCTGAGGTATTGGGCAAGCTGGAATCCCGGTTCGAGTGTGATGAAGACGCTTACCACTATGTGAATGTGCTGAGACCAGAGCGTCCTAAGGCAGAACCTCCCCGAAAACCGGTCTGGTGGAAGTTGTCACGGTCAACCTACCTAACGGATTTGGAGTCCGTGACGACGACGGAGAAGAAGGCTTTGATGTACCTCGGGTTGTGAAGAAGGACGGCGTGTCGTGTGCTCTGTGGGGAGCTTTGAGGCACTCTCTAGCGGCTACATTGATTGTCTACCTTCACAGATGCTGGCTGATACGGGTGCGACCTTGAGTTTGGCTGACCGTCAAGTGATGAAACGGTTAGGCCGTGCTGCTGAAGCTCTGGAACCGTACGACAGTCGTGTTCGAAGCTCGTCCGGCCATCGTCTGCGTATCCGTGGGTGGGTGCGACTACCTATCCGTCTGGGGTCGGTTGAAGTTGCTTTACACGTACTAGTAGCGGACCACTTACACGTGGACGCTATACTAGGGGTAGACGCTCTGAGCGCTTTCAAGGCCGTGATCGATGTGGAAGAACGGACCTTACTATTGAAGGGAACAGGGAAGTGCTAATAACAAGCGTGATCGGTGACATAGAGAAAGGAGCTACGGTTATGGTAGAAGGGTCTCTGAGTTTACCACCTACTCTGTGTGTGGCGCGATCTCTTGGAACTGTTGAGGATGGCAAGGTTATCGTGGAAATGTGCAATGCTTCCACTGACGAATACTGGATCCGGAAAGGAACGATCGTGGCTGCTACTTCAGTAATCCCCGAGGAGGCGTTCGGTTTTGAACAGTCGCCTAATCCAGGAACGACCGTAAGACCTTCTAGTGCTCCGAATGAAGTGGGGCAAACAAATGAGGTTGCTGCGACGCTGTTCGAGGAACGGAAGGAAGGCGAGGACGAGAAGGTAAAGGCTACTAAGCCTGATGTCTCGCCTGACAAGTTCGGTGAGATGTCTGCTGACTTTTCTGAGTCCAAACTGTCAATGGAGCAAAGGAACTGTTCCAGTCCGAGTTGAACCGTTTTCGAGACATGTTTGTGGAGTCTTCTAAGAAACCTGGACGGACGCGGAGTTGTTGCACTTTCAGATAGACACAGGGGACAGTTCTCCGATAAAACAACAACCGTACCGTGCCTCGCTGGCTGAAGGTGAAGTCATGGAGGCCGAGATTCAGCAGTACGAGGAACTGGGTCTAATTCGACCATCCAACAGTCCTTAGGCGAGCCCGGTAGTGATGATCCGTACACCGGACGGTGGAATCCGTTTCTGTATCGATTACAGACGATTGAATGCTGTCACGGTTAAGGACTGTTATCCGATGCCTTTGATTGATGACATTTTAGATGTGCTAGGTGACGCCCAACTGTTCTCTACGATGGATATTGCGTCTGGCTATTGGAATGTGCCAATGCATGAGGACAGCGTGTCTAGGACGGCTTTCACGTGCAAGTACGGTCTATATGAGTGGCTAGTTATGCCCTTTGGTCTGTGCAATGCGGTGCCGGCTTTCGAGCGTCTCATGGAAACGGTGCTCGTGGATCTGAAATGGAGGATCTGTCTAGTCTACTTGGATGACTGTGTGATCTTCAGCAAGGACTTCCCGTCTCATTTGGTACGGTTGCGCCAAGTGTTGACGGTTCCAACAAGCTGGATTCAAACTCAAGATGAAAAAGTTGTCACTGGGGGCGGAACCAGGTGGCTTTCTTGGGGCACATCGTGACTCCGTCCGGAATCTTGCCTAATCCCGAAAAAGTGAAGGCAGTGATGAACGTACAGAGGCCTCAAGACTGAATACGGTCATTTTTGGGTCTTACTAGCTATTTCCGACGGTACATTCCGGGGTATGCTCTGATTTCTGCTCCGCTTGAACGGTTGAAGTTGAAGGATGCACCGTTCCTCTGGAATGAGGACTGTGAATCTGCCTTCCGACAGCTCAAGCGTGCACTAGTGAAACCTCCTATTCTGGTCTATCCTAACGCAAAGCGCCGCTTCAAGCTATTCGTTGATTCGTCACGGTATGCTGTGGGAGCGTGTCTTATGCAGGAAGTGGACGGTCGTAACCGTGTTGTTGCTTATGCTAGCAAGTTGCTGACCGGTTCGCAGAAAACCTGGATCACGAAGCAAGATGGTATCTCTGAGATTGAGTGCTGGGGCGTGGTTTGGGCCACTAGGAAGTTCAGATGCTACTTGAACAAACGTGAGTTCGACTTGTACACGGATCACCAGGCTTTGACTTGGATCTTCAGTCCAGGAAACCGTACGACTAACTCGAAATTGGCACGCTGGGCTATGGAGCTTTCGAATTTGCAGTTCAAGGTGTTCCACAAGCCTGGAACGACTATGGGTCATGTGGACGGACTGTCGCGCTTACCTGCGGACCGTGTCTACGCTGTAACTCTTGCTGACTTGCTCAACCCGGTTCAGGGAAGGATGGCTCTTCCGATGAGAGACCTCCTTAATCCAGAACCGTCTGATGAAGGACGGGTTCCAAATTCGGTTGGGGAGCAGTCTGACCAAGCCGAGGAAGGAGTTGAATTCGAATACGGTGAGGACGAGGAAACCAAGGACGGTGAGGAACCGGGTCAGGAGACTGAACCCGCTCAGCTAGAGGGTGAAATGGAACCCGGAGCGGATGGGGCTTCTCCTGGAACGGACGAGGAACTTCCGCCACCGAACCGTCCTCGCTCTCGTGTTCCAACTGGAAAGAGAACAGTTCTTGCAAGAACAACGGTCGTTGTCTTGGGTAGTGGCGCTGGTGGCGTTCATACAAGACCGTGCTCTACCTGTGGATCCGTTCTTCAGAGCTAAGATTGTCAAGATGGCTCCTAAGTATGAAGTCCTGAACGAAGTGTTGATGAGAAAGGTGCATTTACCGGCGGCGGTGGGACCAGCACGGACGATAACCGTCCCTGTGGTTCCGGCCGGTTACCAGGAAGTCGTACTGCACTACTGTCATTCGGACATCCTGTCATCTCACATGGGATTGACTAAGACCCGAGACCGAGTGAGACGACACGGATACTGGCCTGGATGGCGCAAGGACGTTGCTGAGTACATACGTGGGTGCAGCGAGTGTGGAGGTGGAAAGGGTCATCGTCCATGGAACCAGGGACCGATGCAACGGATGCCAGTAGCTGACTTGACGGGTCCGTTCTCCCTACTCGTAGTGGATGCTATTGGACCACGACGGCTGGCAATAAGTACATCTTGGTGTTTGTCGACTATTTCACACGGTGGGCTGAGGCGTTCGCTGTCCACCGGTTAGACACGGTGACGTTCGTACACACCATGGTTAATGGTGTGGTGGCAAGGCACGGAGTACCTTCTCGTTTGTTGAGTGACCGTGGCTCGAACTTTATTTCTGAGCTCGCTAAGTCGTTTTACGAGACGCTCGGGATCAAGAAATTGTACGGTGCCGCTTATCACCCTCAAATGCAAGATCTGGTTGAGAGATTCAACGGAACGCTCATTGGAATGCTCAAGATGTATGTGAGTGAGGCAACAGACGGACAGGGATCTCTATTTACCACGTGTGTTGTTCGCCTACCGGACCGCGTACCATGAGGCGTTGGGGGATACGCCGTTCTTCTCTTTATACGGTCGAGACCCGATTCTCCCGTTAGATGTGGCATTCTTGAACTTGGGCGAGAAATGGAAGAGCAATGAAGTGGCTCAGTACAGACGAGAACTCTACCGTTCCATGAAGGATTCACGGATGTTGGTCGAGCATCAGTTGGTGAAAGCACAAGATCGGCATGAGCAGAGGTTGCACCGACAACGGCCGGCCGAGTATGAACTTGGAGATCCGGTTTGGGTGTATCAATTCTTCAGGGCACGAAGAGGCGAGAAACGTACGAAGAAGCTGGCTTTCACGTGGCACGATCCTTACCGTGTTTTAGGTAAGCTCGGTGAAAATACGTACCAGATTGATATCCCGTCGCACCCGGATAAGAAAGTGACCGTGAATGTCAACCGTCTCAAGAAGTTCCAAGGACGGTGGACCAGACCTTTTATTGACGAAGTACGTGAGGGTGTGGTGAAAGATGGCAGCGAACCGAATGGTGGTCCTCTGGAGGAGTCAGATCTGCCTCCGTCTAGTTACACGGAGCGGTGACAACTGGTCACGAGGATACGGTTATAACGGGTGTAGATTTCCCGTTGTTGGAGGTGGTAGCCAAACGGAAGGCTGGCAGGACCGTGGAATATTTGGCGTTGGCGGCCAACTTTGAGACTTTTTGGCTACCGCGGACAGCGAATATGGCCCGTTGGTTACTGCTTTTGAACAGTCTGAGAGAGTGAAGAACCGTCTACCTGAGCTGCGTAGGAGTGCCCGTTTGGCTGAAGAAAATGCAGAGGTGGACGAAGACGACATACTGATGGTGTAGGTCGTGGGGTGGAATTGTCGAACCTATGGAACGGTTGGATACCTATGGAATTTGAAATGGTTCGGGAATGGAACGGTGGTGGTAAATGGGGAATTTTATTTTTGAAGTTAAGTGATGCTGGAACGGAACGCTCGGAGGTAAAATTGGAAAGAAAATGGAATGGGATGTGACTAAAGCGTCACAGATTTGGACTTGGACGATTTAGGCGACTTGGGGGCGACGGCTTCTTGTCATCAGTGTCGGACGATTCGACGTCCTAACCGCCGCCGGATTTATCGTCGGACTCCTGGGTGTCGTCCTGCGAAGCTTTGGTGTCCTTCTTGTTCTTCTGGCCGCCTTGATCACTGTCTTGGTCGTCTTCATCGTCAGGTTCGAAGTCGGAGTCGTGCTCTTTCTTGATGTTCTTGGTCTCGTGGTCGGATTCATCGGTGAGGCCGGTGTGGGAAGAAACGTCGGAGTCTTCGTCGACGGCCGGGCGCTTGGGTTCGTGGTTAACGGAGCTTCGGGAGGCAGCGCGGTGAACTCACCATCCTCTTCGAAGTCCGAGTCGTCTTCTCCCATCTCTGCAACACGGAATGGCTTTTCGGCGAGCGTGGCGGCAGACTTGTTCTTCTGCAGCAGTCGGGCGACCTCGAGTTGTGTGGTCTTGAGCGTCTTGTTCGTCAACAGTGTCTTCCAGGAGCCGCGTGTTTGTTGCCTACCCAGGATGGATTAGTAGGTGCTCCTTGACGAATGTCGAGCACAATTCGGGCGAGTGCGCGCAAGGAGAGGCGGAGGTGAGCAGTGTGAGTGGGGTCGAGTGCATTGGACCGTTTTAGCAACTCTGGGATGGAGGCGTACCCATCTTCATCAACCGTCTGCGGGTCGGACATCCGTGCGATCACCCTCTCATAACGGGGACGGTCACGGTTCCACAGAGCCAACAAGTCTTCTTGGGGCGGGTCATCGTCATGGTTGTTCTTGGCACGTGCGGAATGCTTGGCTGCCTTGCCGCCGAGCCACATCAAGTTGTCGTGGATCTCGTCCTCGAAGCGACGCATGAACTCGTAGTAGCCGAAAAGTTCAATGTTGTCACTGATGAACTTGAGGCGCTGTTGGTTAGCGATGGTTTTGTGCTTGCGACGTGCTTCGGCCTTGTCGGTGGGAGTGTAGAGAGCGCAGTCGAAGAAAGTGCGGCGGTGCTTCATCCAGAAACGGTACTGAGCGAGGTGTAGGTCCTGATACTCGGTGGGTCATACCAGGCTCGTTGGCCACGCCACGGATACGCCACTCGGAACGGCGCCTTACCGAGCTGTGCAGCAGCCTTGACGAGACCGGCCAAGTCTTTCTTGACTGAGGACGGGGCTCCGATCGGCAACGCGAACTTGAACAAGGGCGTCTTCAATCTGGACTTGCCCGACGTTTTCTGCTTCTTGGACGACTTGAGCTTGTCGGAACTGCGGGTCACGGGACGCTTGGAAGACCGTGACGTAGAAGCGGGAAGTGGCTGAAAGAGATTGTGAGATGGTGGTTCTCCGGGGTCTTGATTTTCGGACGGTGGCAGCAAAATGACCGGTTTGGTAAGCGTCCGGGTCGTCGGCCATGATAGCGAGTGCGAGGTCATCCAGGCCTTGATCCCGCGGGATTCGTTATTCTCGGCGAGGGCAGGGCGAAGACGGCTCCAGAATTCATACTGGGCGCTGGTAACAGTGTCTGGATCTGGGGAGTCATCGGCGTCTTCAACGGCGGCGCGAATGCGGTCAACCGCGACTTCCTTGGGGTCGGGTGACGAGGAAGTCGACTTGGACGTGACGATGGGTGGCGAGGCTGGGAGTGGAGTGAACAGTGGACGGCAAATTGGCGAATGGCCAGTGCTATCCCCTGTTGTGCTATGATGGATGGCTCCTGAACCTGGTCGGGTCACTTCAATCTACTATGGAGGCCGGAGGCACGGTTTCAACCGTTTAGAGCGGCACGAGTGGAGCGAAAGGGGACTGCGGAAACTTCAATGTTGATTGACTGTTATGGACTTACGGCTTTCGACACGGAAGGCTGAACAACCGTGTGGAGAATGACGATAACTGACCTCCGTGATCACTACGGTTGCGTTGACCGGGTCGTTCGTCATTTCTAATCTACTATGGAAAAGGGGTTCGTGTGGAGCGTGGTGCAGTGGTGCCTGACTACGGTGAGCGTACTGGGAGATGGTTGCCGTAACTTCGGAGGCACGTGTAGGCGCGAGGTCCTCTGTGCTTTGGGAGGAGTGCTAGTGTGGGTGATCACTCAACCGCTCCGTGAGGTCGCTGTTCGACCGTGCTTGGCTATTAGTTACTTCATCTACAAGTGGGCTAAGATCGCCTGCGTCGCTATCGACACTTTGTGCGTGGACCGTCGGTTCAAGACCGCAAGCGTGGTGTTCGTTGGTGGAAGACCTACGAAACACGGTGGCTGACGCCTATGATTGTTTTACAAGCGCGGCATGAACACGAAGAAGGGCTGGGACGGCTCATGTACAATTAGATCGATGCGTATCACGCTTACTGGTGTGTGTTCCTGTCGGACACGACTGAAAACGGTTGGCGCACAACCGTGAAATACGCAAGAGGGATTCGTGTTGATGCCTGGAGGACTGTAGAGCGTGCCCGTTGTGCCATGAAGGTCGCCTGGATGATGATTTCACTGTTGCTTTACTCGGTCTTCTATGGGGTGTTGTACGCCTATGAAGGAATGGAATGGTTGTGTGGCGGATGGTTCGGTGTGATTGTGCTACTACTAGTGGTGAACTATGGTCTCTCGGGAGCAGGCAATGTGGTCGTGTACGGCAATATGACCGTGCACGCGGAAGCAGTGGAGGTGACCTGTTTTGTTTGCTCCGTGAGCGTGTTCAGCCACGTGTGGGGATGGTTTGAAGCGTCTTCGTTGGGAAGCTCACCGTGGAAGTAAGTCGGCGCTGCGTACCAAGAGTGGAAGGAAGACATGCAGGACATCGAGCACGCTCAGGGATATACTGGGCCCAAGACGGTCGCCGTGGACCCCGACCTGAAGTGGTGTTGGCCGGTACTCGTAAGGGTCGACGTGCTATGACTGAGCAGCTTCGCAACGTTCGACGAGAAGCGGCTCGACGAGGGCGTCTCGGTTCGGTTGGGGAGGATGTCCTGAGACAGAACGGTGGCAACCGTCTTGGCTCGGAAGCAATCCGGCTGGACGGGATTGCTGCTCAACTTCGTGCTGAGCAGCAACGTGAGGATGAGCTGGCTGCCCTGTCGCAGCTACGGAGGGATGGTCGCTCGGTGACGCAACTTTAGCATTTGGCTCAGTTTGGTGGGACCCTGGGATTGGTGGAACTAGGGCCCCCATATTTCGAGTGGCGGCAAGCGGCGTGGAAGAGCGAGGAACGACGGCGTTGCGGTGCTGCAAGGACGGAAGGCATGGCCGTGAAGGAGGGCAAGGACAAGGACAAGGACAAGGACAAGGACAAGGACAAGGACAAGGACAAGGACAAGGACAAGGACAAGGACAAGGACAAGGAGGGGTGTCGCGGAGGCACGGCAGGATGACAACGGATCGGTAAGTCAGGAAGTAGGAGGGACGGCCGAACGGCACGCCCCGAGTTCTAGTAGGAGCTGAGTCGTTAAAGAGCCTTGGAACCAGCAAGTTAATATCTTTTGTATTGATTTGTTGTTATCATTGATCTACTCTCCGGTACGCACCTGCCTGCCATACGCCTCGAGGACCGTCCTAAATCAAGGCGGCTCGCGACACAGATCGCATATTGGCAGATCGCATATTGACAGATCGCGTGTCCAAATGATTGCACCTGATCGCGTATTGGAATGATTGCACCAGATCGCACCTGATCGCGTATTGGAATGATTGCACCAGATCGCACCTGATCGCGTATTGGAATGATTGCACCAGATCGTGTATTAATAAGATGCGATCTGGAGGATTCACACGCAGGGGTAACGAAATGATTGCACCATATAGGTCAATCCGAATCACGATCTTGTGTCGGAATGAGTGCGATAATCAGAATTATTGCGTGCGGCGAAATGATTACGAACGTTGTAATTATTGCGACTTGCGACGTGACATGCGACACCCTTGAGACGTGCCGTGGGACGCCACGTACTTTTCCCGTATTCCTTCTTCGTCCTTCGTCATAGTCATTCAGTCACACCTCAACGCCCCAGTCTGCATCGACTGTCCTCTGAAGAACAGCGATCCCGCTTCTCCACAACCGCCCCCTCTACGTGAAGAAGCTGTGCAGCCGCCGATTCGCGTACACTAACGTCACCGTTTGCCCGTTTTGGTTTCTAGCACCCTTTAGCAGTACACCAAGACGCGCTGGCTGTTCGATAATCCGTCAGGAGGCCTCTGCTACTGTTCAAGACCCGCCGACAGATCCGTACGTCACGCAGGTTGGTCATGATCGACTTCCTCACTTACGCACGTATATGTTGTGGTGTTTGATCCGTTTGAGGATACTCCGATGATGTACAGCGACTGGACGCAGCGAATGTGATGTACGGTGGTGACGAATGGCAGATGCATCACTTCGGGTGCAATCCGGCCTACAAATCGAACCTCCACTTGGACCGCAATCCTAGAGCAACATTCGCCCGCCGAAAAACTTGACCGCAGACTAATAGCCTCCATAGATTACCACTTGCTATCTAGGTTGCATATCAATTTCCACTCCAGGATAGTCGGTCAATCCGCGTCCTGTCGGAACACCACCACGGTAGATCGCATTAAATTCACACTTGCTTGCGAGTCATCTTGGACTCGGATCGAGGTCGTGTTCGCCACTCGATCTATACTCACTCCACAAATACGCCCTTCCAGCATCCCGTGCGCCCCTCCGCACATTATTCACACCCTTCCACCATACTGTGCAGCCTCCCACACAGTCTTCTTCCCTTTTCCACTCGCCACAGCCAGCCTTCTACGAGCTCTCATCCGCCTCATGCGACTGCATGACTCCGAAGCGGCTGCGATTGATCAATCCACGCTCGTACTCGCGCAACAAAGCCCCACAGTTCAGATCGGCCTCGTCGACCCATGAAGGGACGTCGTAGCCTTTCCAAAACACTTGGAATTCGCGGTGAACGCGGCCGTAGCGCATCCGTCGACCCGATCTCATTCCTGCGATCTTTTCCACTTCGTATTCGCCTTCCTCGAGACGTCCTTCCCAGCTATCTTCTGGTAAGATCGCTTCATCAAAATCGAAACGGTCTCCTCGTCCACAGTTAACTTCAACGTAGGGCGATCCGGAAAACTCCACACTGGCTTCAGTTTGGATACGTGGACAACTGGGAACAGGCGATACTCGGTGCCAGCGATCTCCAGCCTCGCAGCGGGATTCCCCACCATTTCGATCACCCGAAACGGACATGGGCTAACTTGCGTGCGTACCCTTCTTTCACTCTGTCCAAGTACAACCAGACTTGCGCACCAGCTATAATCTCGTGTGGTCTGAGGTCTTCGTTGTGCTTGACCGGATCGCGGCTCGGAGTCGTTCGTTCACCTGCTCCCTCGCGCGCCCATAGTGATTCTGCACGTGATATCTCCACTGTCGAGGCTCCCGATCGCGGCATCACGTACTTCCCAGGGGCAGTGCCGTTTCAAAAAGTGGATCGTGGGTCCCAACCGTGGGTCAAGTAGAAAGGCGTATCCCCGCACACGCGATCTTGGGCCGTGTTCAACGCGAACGTCAGACGTTCGGCATACTCGTCCCAGTCTTGTTGATTCACGTCCGCGACGTACATCTTAAGCGCACGAGTCAGCGTCTGCACCATCCTTTCGGCCGTTCCGTTCGCTTGAGGTCTATACACCATCATATCTTTCTGTTTCTGTCCAACAATCCGGCTGAATGCGCGGAAGAAATCGGAAGAAATCGGACATAAACCCGGGTTCTCTGTAGTGCCGGATGGCTTCACTGGCTCCAAATCGACGGAGCACGCATTCTTCGTAATTCTCTGCGATCGTCTGGGCTGTCCTCGACGCGCTCGCCTTCGCGATCACATACCCCGAGAACAGGTCGACCCATATCAGCAGCTCCGTATTCCCCTTAAACGACTTTGGCAGCGACGGGATGTGATCCATCGCGATGATCTGAAAAGGGTACGTAGCATGCAGGTTTCCCGGCGACTCACCTCTCACGAAGGGCGTCCTTTCACTGTCTCACAATCCGTTCATTATCCCACATATCGCTGGACACTCTTGAACAAGCCTCTCCAGTGAAAGTGCGTTCTGATCCGACGGTACGTTCTTCCGATCCCCTGATGTCCCCCTTCCAAACTCGTATGATAATGGTGTAAGAAGTCTTGCTGCAGGGTTTTCGGCACTATGAGCTTCGCGACCTCGTCCCGATCTTCGTCCGTCTCCGTCGACAGCGGGCAGTAGAGCAACAGATCGTTCTCGTCCAGCTCATAATGATCTGCGATCGGCACACGTCTTCGCTTCCTTTGCAGTCAAGCTTCCAACTTCTCCCTTCAGGTACGCTTTCAGATCAACTATCCACTTCTCTTCATTCTGGGCTTGGATATTCCGCTCACCCCGTATGCGCTGTACGATTGCTTCATCCAGGGCGTTCGGTGGTGCCCTCCGACGTCGCGTCGATCTCGTTACAGCGGCTACACGGGCGACATTGCTGTTATCTCTCGGCTTGAGAAGCTCGTCCAGGCGGTTGAGCGTGATCAAGTATTGTCGATCTTCTTCCGAGGTAACCACGGTTCCTTCTTCGCGTTGAAGGGCGGCACTAGCTAACTTGTCTGCGCCTTGATTCCAATCTCGTTTCATGTGCAGGAACTCGTGCTTCGTCCACGACCCAAGCTGATCCATCGCCTTCTTTCGCAGCAATTGTAACCCCGGAGCGTTGCACGCGATCTCGCCTCGCATTTGTCGGATCACCAGATTGGAATCTCCACAGATTACAATCCGCCCCCTGTCCATGGCGGTCAGAAGATCGAAACATAACAGAAGACAACGGTATTCGGCCTCGTTTACAGTCAAATCGGGTGCATACTCCGACGCGGCTGACACGGTCGTCCATTCCGGCAGCTTCCAGATGATAGCACTGTACGCCCGCTACTGCGTTTGACACGTGCTGATCCATCGAAACTCGCGACATGCAGGCTCTCTCCTTCTTCCACTATAGACAGAGGCATGATGATTGTCTGTCGGGGTTCTTTCACTGGTGCAATTGCGATCAACGTTTCATCTACTTCCGCGCGAGGGGTGATGCTTGCCGCGATGGCTCCCAAGATCTCGTCTTCCCTTTCGTACATTTCCTGATCTCTAGGGTCCATTCCGAGAGCAACGCGGCCCAGTTTCCGAGCCGTCCTTGGAAACCGGTCGAGTTGACCAGCCACGCTAAGGTCGAATGCCGAGACAGCACCAAGCTCGACCTGGTGGTCAGCAGGGTGTAATTCACTTCAAGCATCCGCAAGAGTGCCAACACTTCCTTGACGATTCCGTAATTGAGCTCGTTGGACTTCAACGTCCAGCTGGTGAACATTACTGGCCAATACACGCCATCATGCTCCACCTTGGTCACCACTGAACGTCTTCGAGAACACCGGAAGAGCGTAACCCGCCCAGCCGTCGGGTACACAAGGTGACTACAAGGTTTCGATCGCGCCAGATCAACGGAGTACCCCTCCGACAGTCGGCAGTCCGATCGAACCGTGCGCAAGCTTCGACCGCGTCAGCAATTTTCGTGAAGCAGCTTCGCCACAATGGTGCGCGTGCCCGGATCTTCTGGTGATTCACAGGGATTTCACTGTGAGTCCACCGAAGAAGATGTCAAACTCAAGACGGAACCAGGGAATGAGTCGTCGACGGAAGATGGATCGCAGCCGACGGCATTGAAGACGCCAGGATCAACTGATCGCCAGAGTGCTGGGAGGAGCTCTGACGATGCGAAGGAGGAAGATTCAGTGATGGACCTAGAAGAAAGCCTCAACCCCTCCCTTCGGGGACTCCCGCGGATCACGATGCGAATCGCGATCCACCGGATGAAGATCCGACGGTGAAAACCGAAGGACCTTCATCCACCAAAACGCCTCCAGTCTCACGCTCGACATCGAAGAAGAAGAAGTCGAAGGACTCGTGTAAGACACTGAAGGCACCAGAGTCCGAAGCCGAAGAGCAAGACAACTCCCAGGTTTGGACGGACGATCTGCTGAAGTCCGCGTTCCACTACAAGAGCCTGTACAGACTCATGCACGAGAACCCGGTAATGAAGATCATGAAGCTGTGGAGAAGCGGGATCGTTATTCTTCAAGGGAGACGTAATGCAGACTGGGCGCGTTGACGTGTGACTGAATGGCTATGACGAAGGACGAAGAAGGAATACGGGAGAGGCACGTGGCGTCCCACGGCACGTCTCAAGGGTGTCGCAAGTCGCAATCATTCCGCCGGCGCAATCATTCTGATTATTCTGATTATCGCACTTTTTCCGACATATGATGGTGATTCGGATTGACCCATATGGTGCAATCATTTCGTTACCCCTGCGTGTGAATCCTCCAGATCGCATCTTATGGATACGCGATCTGGTGCAATCATTCCAATACTTGATCTGGGGCAATCATTTCGGTACGGGCCATCACATGGATGGTGGGTACAATGGAGCTACCAATTCGTTACGGTACCGCGATCTTGGTACATAATATCAGGTTCAAGGTACAATGCGCAAACGGGAAGCACGCAAGAGGGATAGGAAGAGAGCGAGATGGGGAGATATCTTTAGGACCGTTACTTTGGTATAATAGATTCCGATTTGCCTTGCAAGACGCAAGTGTTTTCTAGACTTCCGGGGAAGGAGGTACATTGGCCAACCCGAAGAAGAACTCGCCACGTCAACCAAGAACACGACGTACACCTGGATAGCTTGGCCAGGGTACGCTCACATATCAATCTCACTACAAGATCCCGCCAAGAGGACGCGGCAAGCAACGGAAAGGGCTACAACAGCACAAGAAAAGGATACCCCCACGCGATCGGCTTGAACCAAGACTCGATCGCAGCACACCGACGACCGCGTGAAGAATACCCGCGTGGCCGTCACCCACCCAGACCCCGGAAGGAGCAACCAAGCTCCAACCTCCGCCTTGGTCACCACTGAACGTCTTCGCGAACACCGGAAGAGCGTAACCCGCCCAGCCGTCGGGTACACAAGGTGACTACAAGGTTTCGATCGCGCCAGATCAACGGAGTACCCTCCGACAGTCGGCAGTCCGATCGTACCGTGCGCAAGCTTCGACCGCGTCAGCAATTTTCGTGAAGCAGCTTCGCCACAATGGTGCGCGTGCCCGGATCTTCTGGTGATTCACAGGGATTTCACTGTGAGTCCACCGAAGAAGATGTCAAACTCAAGACGGAACCAGGGAATGAGTCGTCGACGGAAGATGGATCGCAGCCGACGGCATTGAAGACGCCAGGATCAACTGATCGCCAGAGTGCTGGGAGGAGCTCTGACGATGCGAAGGAGGAAGATTCAGTGATGGACCTAGAAGAAAGCCTCAACCCCTCCCTTCGGGGACTCCCGCGGATCACGATGCGAATCGCGATCCACCGGATGAAGATCCGACGGTGAAAACCGAAGGACCTTCATCCACCAAAACGCCTCCAGTCTCACGCTCGACATCGAAGAAGAAGAAGTCGAAGGACTCGTGTAAGACACTGAAGGCACCAGAGTCCGAAGCCGAAGAGCAAGACAACTCCCAGGTTTGGACGGACGATCTGCTGAAGTCCGCGTTCCACTACAAGAGCCTGTACAGACTCATGCACGAGAACCCGGTAATGAAGATCATGAAGCTGTGGAGAAGCGGGATCGTTATTCTTCAAGGGAGACGTAATGCAGACTGGGCGCGTTGACGTGTGACTGAATGGCTATGACGAAGGACGAAGAAGGAATACGGGAGAGGCACGTGGCGTCCCACGGCACGTCTCAAGGGTGTCGCAAGTCGCAATCATTCCGCCGGCGCAATCATTCTGATTATTCTGATTATCGCACTTTTTCCGACATATGATGGTGATTCGGATTGACCCATATGGTGCAATCATTTCGTTACCCCTGCGTGTGAATCCTCCAGATCGCATCTTATGGATACGCGATCTGGTGCAATCATTCCAATACTTGATCTGGGGCAATCATTTCGGTACGGGCCATCACATGGATGGTGGGTACAATGGAGCTACCAATTCGTTACGGTACCGCGATCTTGGTACATAATATCAGGTTCAAGGTACAATGCGCAAACGGGAAGCACGCAAGAGGGATAGGAAGAGAGCGAGATGGGGAGATATCTTTAGGACCGTTACTTTGGTATAATAGATTCCGATTTGCCTTGCAAGACGCAAGTGTTTTCTAGACTTCCGGGGAAGGAGGTACATTGGCCAACCCGAAGAAGAACTCGCCACGTCAACCAAGAACACGACGAACACCTGGATAGCTTGGCCAGGGTACGCTCACATATCAATCTCACTACAAGATCCCGCCAAGAGGACGCGGCAAGCAACGGAAAGGGCTACAACAGCACAAGAAAAGGATACCCCCACGCGATCGGCTTGAACCAAGACTCGATCGCAGCACACCGACGACCGCGTGAAGAATACCCGCGTGGCCGTCACCCACCCAGACCCCGGAAGGAGCAACCAAGCTCCAACCTCCGCCTTGGTCACCACTGAACGTCTTCGCGAACACCGGAAGAGCGTAACCCGCCCAGCCGTCGGGTACACAAGGTGACTACAAGGTTTCGATCGCGCCAGATCAACGGAGTACCCTCCGACAGTCGGCAGTCCGATCGTACCGTGCGCAAGCTTCGACCGCGTCAGCAATTTTCGTGAAGCAGCTTCGCCACAATGGTGCGCGTGCCCGGATCTTCTGGTGATTCACAGGGATTTCACTGTGAGTCCACCGAAGAAGATGTCAAACTCAAGACGGAACCAGGGAATGAGTCGTCGACGGAAGATGGATCGCAGCCGACGGCATTGAAGACGCCAGGATCAACTGATCGCCAGAGTGCTGGGAGGAGCTCTGACGATGCGAAGGAGGAAGATTCAGTGATGGACCTAGAAGAAAGCCTCAACCCCTCCCTTCGGGGACTCCCGCGGATCACGATGCGAATCGCGATCCACCGGATGAAGATCCGACGGTGAAAACCGAAGGACCTTCATCCACCAAAACGCCTCCAGTCTCACGCTCGACATCGAAGAAGAAGAAGTCGAAGGACTCGTGTAAGACACTGAAGGCACCAGAGTCCGAAGCCGAAGAGCAAGACAACTCCCAGGTTTGGACGGACGATCTGCTGAAGTCCGCGTTCCACTACAAGAGCCTGTACAGACTCATGCACGAGAACCCGGTAATGAAGATCATGAAGCTGTGGAGAAGCGGGATCGTTATTCTTCAAGGGAGACGTAATGCAGACTGGGCGCGTTGACGTGTGACTGAATGGCTATGACGAAGGACGAAGAAGGAATACGGGAGAGGCACGTGGCGTCCCACGGCACGTCTCAAGGGTGTCGCAAGTCGCAATCATTCCGCCGGCGCAATCATTCTGATTATTCTGATTATCGCACTTTTTCCGACATATGATGGTGATTCGGATTGACCCATATGGTGCAATCATTTCGTTACCCCTGCGTGTGAATCCTCCAGATCGCATCTTATGGATACGCGATCTGGTGCAATCATTCCAATACTTGATCTGGGGCAATCATTTCGGTACGGGCCATCACATGGATGGTGGGTACAATGGAGCTACCAATTCGTTACGGTACCGCGATCTTGGTACATAATATCAGGTTCAAGGTACAATGCGCAAACGGGAAGCACGCAAGAGGGATAGGAAGAGAGCGAGATGGGGAGATATCTTTAGGACCGTTACTTTGGTATAATAGATTCCGATTTGCCTTGCAAGACGCAAGTGTTTTCTAGACTTCCGGGGAAGGAGGTACATTGGCCAACCCGAAGAAGAACTCGCCACGTCAACCAAGAACACGACGAACACCTGGATAGCTTGGCCAGGGTACGCTCACATATCAATCTCACTACAAGATCCCGCCAAGAGGACGCGGCAAGCAACGGAAAGGGCTACAACAGCACAAGAAAAGGATACCCCCACGCGATCGGCTTGAACCAAGACTCGATCGCAGCACACCGACGACCGCGTGAAGAATACCCGCGTGGCCGTCACCCACCCAGACCCCGGAAGGAGCAACCAAGCTCCAACCTCCGCCTTGGTCACCACTGAACGTCTTCGCGAACACCGGAAGAGCGTAACCCGCCCAGCCGTCGGGTACACAAGGTGACTACAAGGTTTCGATCGCGCCAGATCAACGGAGTACCCCTCCGACAGTCGGCAGTCCGATCGTACCGTGCGCAAGCTTCGACCGCGTCAGCAATTTTCGTGAAGCAGCTTCGCCACAATGGTGCGCGTGCCCGGATCTTCTGGTGATTCACAGGGATTTCACTGTGAGTCCACCGAAGAAGATGTCAAACTCAAGACGGAACCAGGGAATGAGTCGTCGACGGAAGATGGATCGCAGCCGACGGCATTGAAGACGCCAGGATCAACTGATCGCCAGAGTGCTGGGAGGAGCTCTGACGATGCGAAGGAGGAAGATTCAGTGATGGACCTAGAAGAAAGCCTCAACCCCTCCCTTCGGGGACTCCCGCGGATCACGATGCGAATCGCGATCCACCGGATGAAGATCCGACGGTGAAAACCGAAGGACCTTCATCCACCAAAACGCCTCCAGTCTCACGCTCGACATCGAAGAAGAAGAAGTCGAAGGACTCGTGTAAGACACTGAAGGCACCAGAGTCCGAAGCCGAAGAGCAAGACAACTCCCAGGTTTGGACGGACGATCTGCTGAAGTCCGCGTTCCACTACAAGAGCCTGTACAGACTCATGCACGAGAACCCGGTAATGAAGATCATGAAGCTGTGGAGAAGCGGGATCGTTATTCTTCAAGGGAGACGTAATGCAGACTGGGCGCGTTGACGTGTGACTGAATGGCTATGACGAAGGACGAAGAAGGAATACGGGAGAGGCACGTGGCGTCCCACGGCACGTCTCAAGGGTGTCGCAAGTCGCAATCATTCCGCCGGCGCAATCATTCTGATTATTCTGATTATCGCACTTTTTCCGACATATGATGGTGATTCGGATTGACCCATATGGTGCAATCATTTCGTTACCCCTGCGTGTGAATCCTCCAGATCGCATCTTATGGATACGCGATCTGGTGCAATCATTCCAATACTTGATCTGGGGCAATCATTTCGGTACGGGCCATCACATGGATGGTGGGTACAATGGAGCTACCAATTCGTTACGGTACCGCGATCTTGGTACATAATATCAGGTTCAAGGTACAATGCGCAAACGGGAAGCACGCAAGAGGGATAGGAAGAGAGCGAGATGGGGAGATATCTTTAGGACCGTTACTTTGGTATAATAGATTCCGATTTGCCTTGCAAGACGCAAGTGTTTTCTAGACTTCCGGGGAAGGAGGTACATTGGCCAACCCGAAGAAGAACTCGCCACGTCAACCAAGAACACGACGAACACCTGGATAGCTTGGCCAGGGTACGCTCACATATCAATCTCACTACAAGATCCCGCCAAGAGGACGCGGCAAGCAACGGAAAGGGCTACAACAGCACAAGAAAAGGATACCCCCACGCGATCGGCTTGAACCAAGACTCGATCGCAGCACACCGACGACCGCGTGAAGAATACCCGCGTGGCCGTCACCCACCCAGACCCCGGAAGGAGCAACCAAGCTCCAACCTCCGCCTTGGTCACCACTGAACGTCTTCGCGAACACCGGAAGAGCGTAACCCGCCCAGCCGTCGGGTACACAAGGTGACTACAAGGTTTCGATCGCGCCAGATCAACGGAGTACCCTCCGACAGTCGGCAGTCCGATCGTACCGTGCGCAAGCTTCGACCGCGTCAGCAATTTTCGTGAAGCAGCTTCGCCACAATGGTGCGCGTGCCCGGATCTTCTGGTGATTCACAGGGATTTCACTGTGAGTCCACCGAAGAAGATGTCAAACTCAAGACGGAACCAGGGAATGAGTCGTCGACGGAAGATGGATCGCAGCCGACGGCATTGAAGACGCCAGGATCAACTGATCGCCAGAGTGCTGGGAGGAGCTCTGACGATGCGAAGGAGGAAGATTCAGTGATGGACCTAGAAGAAAGCCTCAACCCCTCCCTTCGGGGACTCCCGCGGATCACGATGCGAATCGCGATCCACCGGATGAAGATCCGACGGTGAAAACCGAAGGACCTTCATCCACCAAAACGCCTCCAGTCTCACGCTCGACATCGAAGAAGAAGAAGTCGAAGGACTCGTGTAAGACACTGAAGGCACCAGAGTCCGAAGCCGAAGAGCAAGACAACTCCCAGGTTTGGACGGACGATCTGCTGAAGTCCGCGTTCCACTACAAGAGCCTGTACAGACTCATGCACGAGAACCCGGTAATGAAGATCATGAAGCTGTGGAGAAGCGGGATCGTTATTCTTCAAGGGAGACGTAATGCAGACTGGGCGCGTTGACGTGTGACTGAATGGCTATGACGAAGGACGAAGAAGGAATACGGGAGAGGCACGTGGCGTCCCACGGCACGTCTCAAGGGTGTCGCAAGTCGCAATCATTCCGCCGGCGCAATCATTCTGATTATTCTGATTATCGCACTTTTTCCGACATATGATGGTGATTCGGATTGACCCATATGGTGCAATCATTTCGTTACCCCTGCGTGTGAATCCTCCAGATCGCATCTTATGGATACGCGATCTGGTGCAATCATTCCAATACTTGATCTGGGGCAATCATTTCGGTACGGGCCATCACATGGATGGTGGGTACAATGGAGCTACCAATTCGTTACGGTACCGCGATCTTGGTACATAATATCAGGTTCAAGGTACAATGCGCAAACGGGAAGCACGCAAGAGGGATAGGAAGAGAGCGAGATGGGGAGATATCTTTAGGACCGTTACTTTGGTATAATAGATTCCGATTTGCCTTGCAAGACGCAAGTGTTTTCTAGACTTCCGGGGAAGGAGGTACATTGGCCAACCCGAAGAAGAACTCGCCACGTCAACCAAGAACACGACGAACACCTGGATAGCTTGGCCAGGGTACGCTCACATATCAATCTCACTACAAGATCCCGCCAAGAGGACGCGGCAAGCAACGGAAAGGGCTACAACAGCACAAGAAAAGGATACCCCCACGCGATCGGCTTGAACCAAGACTCGATCGCAGCACACCGACGACCGCGTGAAGAATACCCGCGTGGCCGTCACCCACCCAGACCCCGGAAGGAGCAACCAAGCTCCAACCTCCGCCTTGGTCACCACTGAACGTCTTCGCGAACACCGGAAGAGCGTAACCCGCCCAGCCGTCGGGTACACAAGGTGACTACAAGGTTTCGATCGCGCCAGATCAACGGAGTACCCCTCCGACAGTCGGCAGTCCGATCGTACCGTGCGCAAGCTTCGACCGCGTCAGCAATTTTCGTGAAGCAGCTTCGCCACAATGGTGCGCGTGCCCGGATCTTCTGGTGATTCACAGGGATTTCACTGTGAGTCCACCGAAGAAGATGTCAAACTCAAGACGGAACCAGGGAATGAGTCGTCGACGGAAGATGGATCGCAGCCGACGGCATTGAAGACGCCAGGATCAACTGATCGCCAGAGTGCTGGGAGGAGCTCTGACGATGCGAAGGAGGAAGATTCAGTGATGGACCTAGAAGAAAGCCTCAACCCCTCCCTTCGGGGACTCCCGCGGATCACGATGCGAATCGCGATCCACCGGATGAAGATCCGACGGTGAAAACCGAAGGACCTTCATCCACCAAAACGCCTCCAGTCTCACGCTCGACATCGAAGAAGAAGAAGTCGAAGGACTCGTGTAAGACACTGAAGGCACCAGAGTCCGAAGCCGAAGAGCAAGACAACTCCCAGGTTTGGACGGACGATCTGCTGAAGTCCGCGTTCCACTACAAGAGCCTGTACAGACTCATGCACGAGAACCCGGTAATGAAGATCATGAAGCTGTGGAGAAGCGGGATCGTTATTCTTCAAGGGAGACGTAATGCAGACTGGGCGCGTTGACGTGTGACTGAATGGCTATGACGAAGGACGAAGAAGGAATACGGGAGAGGCACGTGGCGTCCCACGGCACGTCTCAAGGGTGTCGCAAGTCGCAATCATTCCGCCGGCGCAATCATTCTGATTATTCTGATTATCGCACTTTTTCCGACATATGATGGTGATTCGGATTGACCCATATGGTGCAATCATTTCGTTACCCCTGCGTGTGAATCCTCCAGATCGCATCTTATGGATACGCGATCTGGTGCAATCATTCCAATACTTGATCTGGGGCAATCATTTCGGTACGGGCCATCACATGGATGGTGGGTACAATGGAGCTACCAATTCGTTACGGTACCGCGATCTTGGTACATAATATCAGGTTCAAGGTACAATGCGCAAACGGGAAGCACGCAAGAGGGATAGGAAGAGAGCGAGATGGGGAGATATCTTTAGGACCGTTACTTTGGTATAATAGATTCCGATTTGCCTTGCAAGACGCAAGTGTTTTCTAGACTTCCGGGGAAGGAGGTACATTGGCCAACCCGAAGAAGAACTCGCCACGTCAACCAAGAACACGACGAACACCTGGATAGCTTGGCCAGGGTACGCTCACATATCAATCTCACTACAAGATCCCGCCAAGAGGACGCGGCAAGCAACGGAAAGGGCTACAACAGCACAAGAAAAGGATACCCCCACGCGATCGGCTTGAACCAAGACTCGATCGCAGCACACCGACGACCGCGTGAAGAATACCCGCGTGGCCGTCACCCACCCAGACCCCGGAAGGAGCAACCAAGCTCCAACCTCCGCCTTGGTCACCACTGAACGTCTTCGCGAACACCGGAAGAGCGTAACCCGCCCAGCCGTCGGGTACACAAGGTGACTACAAGGTTTCGATCGCGCCAGATCAACGGAGTACCCCTCCGACAGTCGGCAGTCCGATCGTACCGTGCGCAAGCTTCGACCGCGTCAGCAATTTTCGTGAAGCAGCTTCGCCACAATGGTGCGCGTGCCCGGATCTTCTGGTGATTCACAGGGATTTCACTGTGAGTCCACCGAAGAAGATGTCAAACTCAAGACGGAACCAGGGAATGAGTCGTCGACGGAAGATGGATCGCAGCCGACGGCATTGAAGACGCCAGGATCAACTGATCGCCAGAGTGCTGGGAGGAGCTCTGACGATGCGAAGGAGGAAGATTCAGTGATGGACCTAGAAGAAAGCCTCAACCCCTCCCTTCGGGGACTCCCGCGGATCACGATGCGAATCGCGATCCACCGGATGAAGATCCGACGGTGAAAACCGAAGGACCTTCATCCACCAAAACGCCTCCAGTCTCACGCTCGACATCGAAGAAGAAGAAGTCGAAGGACTCGTGTAAGACACTGAAGGCACCAGAGTCCGAAGCCGAAGAGCAAGACAACTCCCAGGTTTGGACGGACGATCTGCTGAAGTCCGCGTTCCACTACAAGAGCCTGTACAGACTCATGCACGAGAACCCGGTAATGAAGATCATGAAGCTGTGGAGAAGCGGGATCGTTATTCTTCAAGGGAGACGTAATGCAGACTGGGCGCGTTGACGTGTGACTGAATGGCTATGACGAAGGACGAAGAAGGAATACGGGAGAGGCACGTGGCGTCCCACGGCACGTCTCAAGGGTGTCGCAAGTCGCAATCATTCCGCCGGCGCAATCATTCTGATTATTCTGATTATCGCACTTTTTCCGACATATGATGGTGATTCGGATTGACCCATATGGTGCAATCATTTCGTTACCCCTGCGTGTGAATCCTCCAGATCGCATCTTATGGATACGCGATCTGGTGCAATCATTCCAATACTTGATCTGGGGCAATCATTTCGGTACGGGCCATCACATGGATGGTGGGTACAATGGAGCTACCAATTCGTTACGGTACCGCGATCTTGGTACATAATATCAGGTTCAAGGTACAATGCGCAAACGGGAAGCACGCAAGAGGGATAGGAAGAGAGCGAGATGGGGAGATATCTTTAGGACCGTTACTTTGGTATAATAGATTCCGATTTGCCTTGCAAGACGCAAGTGTTTTCTAGACTTCCGGGGAAGGAGGTACATTGGCCAACCCGAAGAAGAACTCGCCACGTCAACCAAGAACACGACGAACACCTGGATAGCTTGGCCAGGGTACGCTCACATATCAATCTCACTACAAGATCCCGCCAAGAGGACGCGGCAAGCAACGGAAAGGGCTACAACAGCACAAGAAAAGGATACCCCCACGCGATCGGCTTGAACCAAGACTCGATCGCAGCACACCGACGACCGCGTGAAGAATACCCGCGTGGCCGTCACCCACCCAGACCCCGGAAGGAGCAACCAAGCTCCAACCTCCGCCTTGGTCACCACTGAACGTCTTCGCGAACACCGGAAGAGCGTAACCCGCCCAGCCGTCGGGTACACAAGGTGACTACAAGGTTTCGATCGCGCCAGATCAACGGAGTACCCCTCCGACAGTCGGCAGTCCGATCGTACCGTGCGCAAGCTTCGACCGCGTCAGCAATTTTCGTGAAGCAGCTTCGCCACAATGGTGCGCGTGCCCGGATCTTCTGGTGATTCACAGGGATTTCACTGTGAGTCCACCGAAGAAGATGTCAAACTCAAGACGGAACCAGGGAATGAGTCGTCGACGGAAGATGGATCGCAGCCGACGGCATTGAAGACGCCAGGATCAACTGATCGCCAGAGTGCTGGGAGGAGCTCTGACGATGCGAAGGAGGAAGATTCAGTGATGGACCTAGAAGAAAGCCTCAACCCCTCCCTTCGGGGACTCCCGCGGATCACGATGCGAATCGCGATCCACCGGATGAAGATCCGACGGTGAAAACCGAAGGACCTTCATCCACCAAAACGCCTCCAGTCTCACGCTCGACATCGAAGAAGAAGAAGTCGAAGGACTCGTGTAAGACACTGAAGGCACCAGAGTCCGAAGCCGAAGAGCAAGACAACTCCCAGGTTTGGACGGACGATCTGCTGAAGTCCGCGTTCCACTACAAGAGCCTGTACAGACTCATGCACGAGAACCCGGTAATGAAGATCATGAAGCTGTGGAGAAGCGGGATCGTTATTCTTCAAGGGAGACGTAATGCAGACTGGGCGCGTTGACGTGTGACTGAATGGCTATGACGAAGGACGAAGAAGGAATACGGGAGAGGCACGTGGCGTCCCACGGCACGTCTCAAGGGTGTCGCAAGTCGCAATCATTCCGCCGGCGCAATCATTCTGATTATTCTGATTATCGCACTTTTTCCGACATATGATGGTGATTCGGATTGACCCATATGGTGCAATCATTTCGTTACCCCTGCGTGTGAATCCTCCAGATCGCATCTTATGGATACGCGATCTGGTGCAATCATTCCAATACTTGATCTGGGGCAATCATTTCGGTACGGGCCATCACATGGATGGTGGGTACAATGGAGCTACCAATTCGTTACGGTACCGCGATCTTGGTACATAATATCAGGTTCAAGGTACAATGCGCAAACGGGAAGCACGCAAGAGGGATAGGAAGAGAGCGAGATGGGGAGATATCTTTAGGACCGTTACTTTGGTATAATAGATTCCGATTTGCCTTGCAAGACGCAAGTGTTTTCTAGACTTCCGGGGAAGGAGGTACATTGGCCAACCCGAAGAAGAACTCGCCACGTCAACCAAGAACACGACGTACACCTGGATAGCTTGGCCAGGGTACGCTCACATATCAATCTCACTACAAGATCCCGCCAAGAGGACGCGGCAAGCAACGGAAAGGGCTACAACAGCACAAGAAAAGGATACACCCCACGCGATCGGCTTGAACCAAGACTCGATCGCAGCACACCGACGACCGCGTGAAGAATACCCGCGTGGCCGTCACCCACCCAGACCCCGGAAGGAGCAACCAAGCTCCAACCTCCGCCTTGGTCACCACTGAACGTCTTCGCGAACACCGGAAGAGCGTAACCCGCCCAGCCGTCGGGTACACAAGGTGACTACAAGGTTTCGATCGCGCCAGATCAACGGAGTACCCCTCCGACAGTCGGCAGTCCGATCGTACCGTGCGCAAGCTTCGACCGCGTCAGCAATTTTCGTGAAGCAGCTTCGCCACAATGGTGCGCGTGCCCGGATCTTCTGGTGATTCACAGGGATTTCACTGTGAGTCCACCGAAGAAGATGTCAAACTCAAGACGGAACCAGGGAATGAGTCGTCGACGGAAGATGGATCGCAGCCGACGGCATTGAAGACGCCAGGATCAACTGATCGCCAGAGTGCTGGGAGGAGCTCTGACGATGCGAAGGAGGAAGATTCAGTGATGGACCTAGAAGAAAGCCTCAACCCCTCCCTTCGGGGACTCCGCGGATCACGATGCGAATCGCGATCCACCGGATGAAGATCCGACGGTGAAAACCGAAGGACCTTCATCCACCAAAACGCCTCCAGTCTCACGCTCGACATCGAAGAAGAAGAAGTCGAAGGACTCGTGTAAGACACTGAAGGCACCAGAGTCCGAAGCCGAAGAGCAAGACAACTCCCAGGTTTGGACGGACGATCTGCTGAAGTCCGCGTTCCACTACAAGAGCCTGTACAGACTCATGCACGAGAACCCGGTAATGAAGATCATGAAGCTGTGGAGAAGCGGGATCGTTATTCTTCAAGGGAGACGTAATGCAGACTGGGCGCGTTGACGTGTGACTGAATGGCTATGACGAAGGACGAAGAAGGAATACGGGAGAGGCACGTGGCGTCCCACGGCACGTCTCAAGGGTGTCGCAAGTCGCAATCATTCCGCCGGCGCAATCATTCTGATTATTCTGATTATCGCACTTTTTCCGACATATGATGGTGATTCGGATTGACCCATATGGTGCAATCATTTCGTTACCCCTGCGTGTGAATCCTCCAGATCGCATCTTATGGATACGCGATCTGGTGCAATCATTCCAATACTTGATCTGGGGCAATCATTTCGGTACGGGCCATCACATGGATGGTGGGTACAATGGAGCTACCAATTCGTTACGGTACCGCGATCTTGGTACATAATATCAGGTTCAAGGTACAATGCGCAAACGGGAAGCACGCAAGAGGGATAGGAAGAGAGCGAGATGGGGAGATATCTTTAGGACCGTTACTTTGGTATAATAGATTCCGATTTGCCTTGCAAGACGCAAGTGTTTTCTAGACTTCCGGGGAAGGAGGTACATTGGCCAACCCGAAGAAGAACTCGCCACGTCAACCAAGAACACGACGTACACCTGGATAGCTTGGCCAGGGTACGCTCACATATCAATCTCACTACAAGATCCCGCCAAGAGGACGCGGCAAGCAACGGAAAGGGCTACAACAGCACAAGAAAAGGATACCCCCCACGCGATCGGCTTGAACCAAGACTCGATCGCAGCACACCGACGACCGCGTGAAGAATACCCGCGTGGCCGTCACCCACCCAGACCCCGGAAGGAGCAACCAAGCTCCAACCTCCGCCTTGGTCACCACTGAACGTCTTCGCGAACACCGGAAGAGCGTAACCCGCCCAGCCGTCGGGTACACAAGGTGACTACAAGGTTTCGATCGCGCCAGATCAACGGAGTACCCTCCGACAGTCGGCAGTCCGATCGTACCGTGCGCAAGCTTCGACCGCGTCAGCAATTTTCGTGAAGCAGCTTCGCCACAATGGTGCGCGTGCCCGGATCTTCTGGTGATTCACAGGGATTTCACTGTGAGTCCACCGAAGAAGATGTCAAACTCAAGACGGAACCAGGGAATGAGTCGTCGACGGAAGATGGATCGCAGCCGACGGCATTGAAGACGCCAGGATCAACTGATCGCCAGAGTGCTGGGAGGAGCTCTGACGATGCGAAGGAGGAAGATTCAGTGATGGACCTAGAAGAAAGCCTCAACCCCTCCCTTCGGGGACTCCCGCGGATCACGATGCGAATCGCGATCCACCGGATGAAGATCCGACGGTGAAAACCGAAGGACCTTCATCCACCAAAACGCCTCCAGTCTCACGCTCGACATCGAAGAAGAAGAAGTCGAAGGACTCGTGTAAGACACTGAAGGCACCAGAGTCCGAAGCCGAAGAGCAAGACAACTCCCAGGTTTGGACGGACGATCTGCTGAAGTCCGCGTTCCACTACAAGAGCCTGTACAGACTCATGCACGAGAACCCGGTAATGAAGATCATGAAGCTGTGGAGAAGCGGGATCGTTATTCTTCAAGGGAGACGTAATGCAGACTGGGCGCGTTGACGTGTGACTGAATGGCTATGACGAAGGACGAAGAAGGAATACGGGAGAGGCACGTGGCGTCCCACGGCACGTCTCAAGGGTGTCGCAAGTCGCAATCATTCCGCCGGCGCAATCATTCTGATTATTCTGATTATCGCACTTTTTCCGACATATGATGGTGATTCGGATTGACCCATATGGTGCAATCATTTCGTTACCCCTGCGTGTGAATCCTCCAGATCGCATCTTATGGATACGCGATCTGGTGCAATCATTCCAATACTTGATCTGGGGCAATCATTTCGGTACGGGCCATCACATGGATGGTGGGTACAATGGAGCTACCAATTCGTTACGGTACCGCGATCTTGGTACATAATATCAGGTTCAAGGTACAATGCGCAAACGGGAAGCACGCAAGAGGGATAGGAAGAGAGCGAGATGGGGAGATATCTTTAGGACCGTTACTTTGGTATAATAGATTCCGATTTGCCTTGCAAGACGCAAGTGTTTTCTAGACTTCCGGGGAAGGAGGTACATTGGCCAACCCGAAGAAGAACTCGCCACGTCAACCAAGAACACGACGAACACCTGGATAGCTTGGCCAGGGTACGCTCACATATCAATCTCACTACAAGATCCCGCCAAGAGGACGCGGCAAGCAACGGAAAGGGCTACAACAGCACAAGAAAAGGATACCCCCACGCGATCGGCTTGAACCAAGACTCGATCGCAGCACACCGACGACCGCGTGAAGAATACCCGCGTGGCCGTCACCCACCCAGACCCCGGAAGGAGCAACCAAGCTCCAACCTCCGCCTTGGTCACCACTGAACGTCTTCGCGAACACCGGAAGAGCGTAACCCGCCCAGCCGTCGGGTACACAAGGTGACTACAAGGTTTCGATCGCGCCAGATCAACGGAGTACCCCTCCGACAGTCGGCAGTCCGATCGTACCGTGCGCAAGCTTCGACCGCGTCAGCAATTTTCGTGAAGCAGCTTCGCCACAATGGTGCGCGTGCCCGGATCTTCTGGTGATTCACAGGGATTTCACTGTGAGTCCACCGAAGAAGATGTCAAACTCAAGACGGAACCAGGGAATGAGTCGTCGACGGAAGATGGATCGCAGCCGACGGCATTGAAGACGCCAGGATCAACTGATCGCCAGAGTGCTGGGAGGAGCTCTGACGATGCGAAGGAGGAAGATTCAGTGATGGACCTAGAAGAAAGCTCAACCCCTCCCTTCGGGGACTCCCGCGGATCACGATGCGAATCGCGATCCACCGGATGAAGATCCGACGGTGAAAACCGAAGGACCTTCATCCACCAAAACGCCTCCAGTCTCACGCTCGACATCGAAGAAGAAGAAGTCGAAGGACTCGTGTAAGACACTGAAGGCACCAGAGTCCGAAGCCGAAGAGCAAGACAACTCCCAGGTTTGGACGGACGATCTGCTGAAGTCCGCGTTCCACTACAAGAGCCTGTACAGACTCATGCACGAGAACCCGGTAATGAAGATCATGAAGCTGTGGAGAAGCGGGATCGTTATTCTTCAAGGAGACGTAATGCAGACTGGGCGCGTTGACGTGTGACTGAATGGCTATGACGAAGGACGAAGAAGGAATACGGGAGAGGCACGTGGCGTCCCACGGCACGTCTCAAGGGTGTCGCAAGTCGCAATCATTCCGCCGGCGCAATCATTCTGATTATTCTGATTATCGCACTTTTTCCGACATATGATGGTGATTCGGATTGACCCATATGGTGCAATCATTTCGTTACCCCTGCGTGTGAATCCTCCAGATCGCATCTTATGGATACGCGATCTGGTGCAATCATTCCAATACTTGATCTGGGGCAATCATTTCGGTACGGGCCATCACATGGATGGTGGGTACAATGGAGCTACCAATTCGTTACGGTACCGCGATCTTGGTACATAATATCAGGTTCAAGGTACAATGCGCAAACGGGAAGCACGCAAGAGGGATAGGAAGAGAGCGAGATGGGGAGATATCTTTAGGACCGTTACTTTGGTATAATAGATTCCGATTTGCCTTGCAAGACGCAAGTGTTTTCTAGACTTCCGGGGAAGGAGGTACATTGGCCAACCCGAAGAAGAACTCGCCACGTCAACCAAGAACACGACGAACACCTGGATAGCTTGGCCAGGGTACGCTCACATATCAATCTCACTACAAGATCCCGCCAAGAGGACGCGGCAAGCAACGGAAAGGGCTACAACAGCACAAGAAAAGGATACACCCACGCGATCGGCTTGAACCAAGACTCGATCGCAACACACCGACGACCGCGTGAAGAATACCCGCGTGGCCGTCACCCACCCAGACCCCGGAAGGAGCAACCAAGCTCCAACCTCCGCCTTGGTCACCACTGAACGTCTTCGCGAACACCGGAAGAGCGTAACCCGCCCAGCCGTCGGGTACACAAGGTGACTACAAGGTTTCGATCGCGCCAGATCAACGGAGTACCCCCTCCGACAGTCGGCAGTCCGATCGTACCGTGCGCAAGCTTCGACCGCGTCAGCAATTTTCGTGAAGCAGCTTCGCCACAATGGTGCGCGTGCCCGGATCTTCTGGTGATTCACAGGGATTTCACTGTGAGTCCACCGAAGAAGATGTCAAACTCAAGACGGAACCAGGGAATGAGTCGTCGACGGAAGATGGATCGCAGCCGACGGCATTGAAGACGCCAGGATCAACTGATCGCCAGAGTGCTGGGAGGAGCTCTGACGATGCGAAGGAGGAAGATTCAGTGATGGACCTAGAAGAAAGCCTCAACCCCCCCTTCGGGGACTCCGCGGATCACGATGCGAATCGCGATCCACCGGATGAAGATCCGACGGTGAAAACCGAAGGACCTTCATCCACCAAAACGCCTCCAGTCTCACGCTCGACATCGAAGAAGAAGAAGTCGAAGGACTCGTGTAAGACACTGAAGGCACCAGAGTCCGAAGCCGAAGAGCAAGACAACTCCCAGGTTTGGACGGACGATCTGCTGAAGTCCGCGTTCCACTACAAGAGCCTGTACAGACTCATGCACGAGAACCCGGTAATGAAGATCATGAAGCTGTGGAGAAGCGGGATCGTTATTCTTCAAGGAGACGTAATGCAGACTGGGCGCGTTGACGTGTGACTGAATGGCTATGACGAAGGACGAAGAAGGAATACGGGAGAGGCACGTGGCGTCCCACGGCACGTCTCAAGGGTGTCGCAAGTCGCAATCATTCCGCCGGCGCAATCATTCTGATTATTCTGATTATCGCACTTTTTCCGACATATGATGGTGATTCGGATTGACCCATATGGTGCAATCATTTCGTTACCCCTGCGTGTGAATCCTCCAGATCGCATCTTATGGATACGCGATCTGGTGCAATCATTCCAATACTTGATCTGGGGCAATCATTTCGGTACGGGCCATCACATGGATGGTGGGTACAATGGAGCTACCAATTCGTTACGGTACCGCGATCTTGGTACATAATATCAGGTTCAAGGTACAATGCGCAAACGGGAAGCACGCAAGAGGGATAGGAAGAGAGCGAGATGGGGAGATATCTTTAGGACCGTTACTTTGGTATAATAGATTCCGATTTGCCTTGCAAGACGCAAGTGTTTTCTAGACTTCCGGGGAAGGAGGTACATTGGCCAACCCGAAGAAGAACTCGCCACGTCAACCAAGAACACGACGAACACCTGGATAGCTTGGCCAGGGTACGCTCACATATCAATCTCACTACAAGATCCCGCCAAGAGGACGCGGCAAGCAACGGAAAGGGCTACAACAGCACAAGAAAAGGATACACCCCCACGCGATCGGCTTGAACCAAGACTCGATCGCAGCACACCGACGACCGCGTGAAGAATACCCGCGTGGCCGTCACCCACCCAGACCCCGGAAGGAGCAACCAAGCTCAACCTCCGCCTTGGTCACCACTGAACGTCTTCGCGAACACCGGAAGAGCGTAACCCGCCCAGCCGTCGGGTACACAAGGTGACTACAAGGTTTCGATCGCGCCAGATCAACGGAGTACCCCTCCGACAGTCGGCAGTCCGATCGTACCGTGCGCAAGCTTCGACCGCGTCAGCAATTTTCGTGAAGCAGCTTCGCCACAATGGTGCGCGTGCCGGATCTTCTGGTGATTCACAGGGATTTCACTGTGAGTCCACCGAAGAAGATGTCAAACTCAAGACGGAACCAGGGAATGAGTCGTCGACGGAAGATGGATCGCAGCCGACGGCATTGAAGACGCCAGGATCAACTGATCGCCAGAGTGCTGGGAGGAGCTCTGACGATGCGAAGGAGGAAGATTCAGTGATGGACCTAGAAGAAAGCTCAACCCCTCCCTTCGGGGACTCCCGCGGATCACGATGCGAATCGCGATCCACCGGATGAAGATCCGACGGTGAAAACCGAAGGACCTTCATCCACCAAAACGCCTCCAGTCTCACGCTCGACATCGAAGAAGAAGAAGTCGAAGGACTCGTGTAAGACACTGAAGGCACCAGAGTCCGAAGCCGAAGAGCAAGACAACTCCCAGGTTTGGACGGACGATCTGCTGAAGTCCGCGTTCCACTACAAGAGCCTGTACAGACTCATGCACGAGAACCCGGTAATGAAGATCATGAAGCTGTGGAGAAGCGGGATCGTTATTCTTCAAGGGAGACGTAATGCAGACTGGGCGCGTTGACGTGTGACTGAATGGCTATGACGAAGGACGAAGAAGGAATACGGGAGAGGCACGTGGCGTCCCACGGCACGTCTCAAGGGTGTCGCAAGTCGCAATCATTCCGCCGGCGCAATCATTCTGATTATTCTGATTATCGCACTTTTTCCGACATATGATGGTGATTCGGATTGACCCATATGGTGCAATCATTTCGTTACCCCTGCGTGTGAATCCTCCAGATCGCATCTTATGGATACGCGATCTGGTGCAATCATTCCAATACTTGATCTGGGGCAATCATTTCGGTACGGGCCATCACATGGATGGTGGGTACAATGGAGCTACCAATTCGTTACGGTACCGCGATCTTGGTACATAATATCAGGTTCAAGGTACAATGCGCAAACAGGAAGCACGCAAGAGGGATAGGAAGAGAGCGAGATAGATATCTTTAGACCGTTACTTTGGTATAATAGATTCCGATTTGCCTTGCAAGACGCAGTGTTTTCTAGACTTCCGGGGAAGGAGGTACATTGGCCAACCCGAAGAAGAACTCGCCACGTCAACCAAGAACACGACGAACACCTGGATAGCTTGGCCAGTGTACGCTCACATCTCAATCTCACCTCTTCCAGCATTTTGACCAACTCCACCATCTTGCCCATTGGATGTTAGCAAACTGTACAAACTAACGTCATTATAGAGCTCCCGACAGAAAAGAACAAAGTTTCCTCCATATAAGCCAGGTGCACCATGCGCACCATCCTGACCGGGTCCAGCTCGCGAAGGCACATGAGCTCGAGCGTGTCCCACAGCTGACAAGTCGATCGTTGATGTGATGTGGACATTTGGGCTTACAACAATCAAATTAGCCCACATCCGTATTGGTTCATCGAGCGAGAGATAAGCGAATCCAACCAAAACCACTGTCGGGATACCCTCATCCATGTTAAGTGCGTTCCACTTCAACAAAGTCCTTGATTTCCAAGAGGTCTTCTTCTGATAATTGCAGGTCCCAAGCACTAATCACGAGTGCCTTTGCATGTCTGCTCCTTTGAACGTGTCGATAAACGCCTATCCGTTCCTTCAGAGCGATAAAATCATTCTCCGCAATTTTCAAGACATCCCGACACTCCTCGTTAGCCATTCTTCTTTGCAGAGCAAAATTGTACCTCCACACCACCTTTCAATCAGGCGTAGGCGCTTGTGAGCTTCCTCCGCAGTACGGATGCTGCACGGTAGTATCCGTTCAAGCAAGCTGACCACTCTCACAAAACTAAGGGTTTCTCGGCGTCAATGCATCCAGCAATTCCAAAATTTCATCGAACGAGCGTCGAGAATCGACGGAGTTGTAGATCTCAAGAAACACGTACGAAAGCATATCGCGAGTTTTCTCAATTGTCCTTTTCGAAAGTTCTGCAACAAAAGTTGAGCGGATTCTGGAACTGACCCCGCAAAAACGTTCACGGGGTCACTGGGCAAATGAGTTTACACAGCACAGCGCATCGGATATCTGTTTTCGTTGCCGAGTAGTCTTCACCTTCTGTTTGCCAAGCTTGGCAGGTTTATTCAATCCAAAGGAAGGAATGTTTTGTTTGTGCTCTCAGGTTCAAACTCAGCATCACATTTTGTGTACACCAGAACCGAGTTGGAGTGTCCATCATAGACTCGGTTGATCAAATCCGCCAAGGCCACAGCTTGTGGGCGATCTTGAGTAGGCGTAGCAACCAGTAAAAATGCATTTTTCGTACTTCGCCAGCATCCACTTCAAGATCGAATGCACCACAAGTTCTGCAAACGGCCCGCGAGTGTCTTGACTGTCGGGCATGTCAAATATAACAAATGGCTGCCCCTCAATACTGGTCTTAAGCACTACAGGGATCAGCGTCTTTGACGACGATCCACTATGGATGTTCACTCCAGGAAGTGGCTTCTCGGCCACCAGTACGCGAGAATACTCATGTTCATGGTGAACAAGTAGCTTCCTTCTCCAAACAGGAACTGAACCACGGTGCTATTGCCCACCCCAGTTGTCCCAAGTACAGCAACGCAGTTGCTGCTTTCGTCAAAGTCGATCTGTTGCAGGTACTTGTCCACTTGCTCGATCAACTCGAATCCTGTGTCGATATCTGCATCCGAAATCTCATCCTGGTCCAAACTTTGCGCCATCTTCGTTACGTCATCTTCCAGCTCTTGGGCCGTCTTGCACAGAAAGCTTCCTCTTCCTCGCAAGAAACAGAGCGGATTTGAGAATGGCTCGGATGAAATAAAAGCAAACATACTGATGGATTTTGACTTGTCAACTGTACTCTGGGACAAGGTCAGCAGTTTCCAGTACCGGTCCGTGCCTTTGGTACCCAGCTACCGTGGCCAATGTTCCCGGTGGGGCAATAATCCGGGTTGCTTGGCGGTTTTCATTGCGACCGCTGCGGCAAAATGATTAATGGGGTACTACATGTAGTATTTGACCCTCAGATACATTAACCTCATTTCAATGTAAGAGTAACCATGCTCGTCACGGAAGAAGTGAGATGCCGTCGCTTACGTGGTTTAGTTCTAGTAGCTGCGGTAATTTTGAGCTGCTATGCGCGCTTCTCCATCTGCGTAGTTCTTCCAGTTTGATTCCCATTCTTGAATACCAGTGTGAGCTCACATGGCGCCATAGCACCTGCCACTCACCGTCTGCCACCCATTATTTCGCCATTTGTGAATCCAATTGGTCATGGAATTGATGATCATGGTGCTGTCTGTGTAGATGTAGAGCACTTGATCCTGGTACGGATTTTGTCGATTCGCACGCCTATTTGCCAGCGCGGCTAAACACACCGCGCGATTATTCGTTGCCCACGGTCCTCTAACAGTCTTCATGGCATTCCAGTTTCTGTTATGCGGAAAATGCAGGCATACGCTGCATCACAGTCTTGCTGCCCACTTCTCAACGCACTTCCATCGCAGAAAGCCACGAATATATCAGGGTGGATCGGGTCGGGACAATCTCCAATTCTTCCATTTACATTGTAGGCGAACAGGCAAGACGCAGTGGCCCAACTTCACGGATTTTCAGGTTTGAAGATGAAGAAATTCTCAGATTATGGAGAAGCAGAGGAATATCTAAAAATAACCAGATCTACTACTCTAGCGAAGAAGATAGTGAGGCGGAGAGTGAAGAGGATGAAGTTTGGTACTACGCGGTGGTTGTGGGCCGTTGCACTAGAATCTTCACAGATCTCGATGATGCCTTGCAACATACGCGAGGGTCGAGCTGGACGAATCGTACGCGAGCCTCGATCGACGATACTGTAGAGAACTTTACATGTTAGTTCTTGGAATAACGACAACGAATATCCGTAAAAATCCGTGGATAAATTACGGTTAAATTACCACGCAATGTTCCAATACACCGGTATTAAAATAGTATTGGCGGTACAGTGGACTTCCGGTTCCAAAACCGCAGCGTCTTTGTTTTTGTAAAGGTCTCTAATGTAAATCTGTGGATAATTATCGGCAACGTTGTGGCATTAGATTATGTGGGAGTACTTATACCTGTGAATTAGGATAGTTATTCACGATGAACCACTACTGACAAATAAACACTTTTGTACGCCACGATAAAAAATTCTCACCTACTAAGCCCAAACACCGTTGTAGCCCCAGATACTGCCTCTGTGGTGAGCGCGGTTGTTCTTGATGTACGCATGGGCTTCGCTATAATCCAGAAACTTCTTCATCCGGAAGCCTGAATATCCGTGCACTTGGTCAACTGCGACTTCGCGGTCTGAGTAGACCCCAGTGCGACGGCCGACTGCTACAGCGTAATACCATTTTTCATCCTCGTCCTCTTCCGGAAGCTCGTTGTTTCCCCAATTTTCAGATTTGTTGATCTCAACGTACGCCGCGGCTTCGTCATAGTCCAGAAATTTCTTCATGAGGAAGCCAGAGTATCTGTGAACTTGCGCTTTAGCGACTTCCAAATCCGTGTAAACTCCAATCCGGCGCCCAACGGCTACAGCATAGTGCCATATTTCCTCCTCTTCTTCTGGTTCTATCTCGTCTTCAGATCCATTTGCCCACTCATCGCCATCGCTTGAGTACACCCGATTAAAATCGAGATAATCCTCGGCTTCATCATAATCCAGAAACTTTTTCATCCGGAAGCCCGAGTACCCGTGGACTTGCTTGATTGCTTCCTCGTAGGTTGTGTAAATACCAATAGAGCGGCCCACCGCCACTGCGTAAAACCAAGTAGTACCCACTTCTTCTGCTTCCGCTTCCTGTTCCTCATTTTTCTCTTCTTCTTCGCTGTAGCACACCTGGAAGGATTCAATATACGCCTGAGCGTCTGCGAAGTGTTGAAACTTCCTCATCCGAAAACCAGGATAGCCGTGCACCTGAGCGATTGCATTTTCGGAATATGCGTAGATTCCAACAATGCGCCCGACGGCCACAGCGTAATACCATGTCTCTTCTTCCACCTGTTGTGCAGGTTCCTCTGCTTCCTCACACTTTTCCTCATCCTCTTCGAAGGTCTGGTTATTGTGCATATACTCCTTCGCAGCTTCATAATCTTCAAACTTTTTCATTCTGAATCCAGAATACCCGAGAACTTGCTCCTTTGCTGCCTCGTGGTTCGTGTAGATGCCAACTCGACGACCAACCGCCACCGCATAAAACCATGTCTCCTCTTCCTCCTCACTCTCCTCATCACTCGAGTACACTTGATTAAAAGCAACGTACTCCTGCGCTTCGTCAAAATCCAAGAACTTCTCCATCCGGAAATCAGAGTACCCACGAATTTGCTCCATCGCGTCTTGATAATCCATGAAAACTCCCGTCGACCGCCCCACCGCCACGGCATAAAACCAAACTTGTCTTCTCTTCTCCTCCTCTTCTTTTTCTTCTTTTCTTCCCTAATAATCGCAATAGTTCTCTCAATGTACTTCACTGCGTCGTCATACTCCAAAAACGCATCCATCCGAGCGCCAGGAAATCCAAAAATCTGGTCACGAGCGTCTTCAACGGCCAGAAAGACCCCCGTGGACCGTCCCTCTGCAACTGCATAAAACCATATGTCGTCATCTTCTTGTTCGTCTTCTTCTTCTTCCTCCTCCTCTTCTCCTTCTTCTGTTAAACTGTCGCAGTAAATCTCAAACTCCTCCAAAAGTCGCGAGCGTCCTCGTAATTGTTGAATTTTCGCATGCGGAAGCCTGGGAACCCGAAAACCTGCTGATTTGCCTCCTCAAGTCTAGTGAAGACGCCAGTGCGACGTCCTATCGCCACGGCGTAGAAGCATCTCGTCTCGGTGTATTCGTAGCCGTCCTCGGAGCTGTACTCGAGCCAGCGCATCGTATTATAATCTGATGTCGAAAATCACGACCCTGCTATATGTCATGTAGACAACATACTATGCTAGGTATTGGTTTTTAATGAAAGCATAGTGAGATCAAAAGAAGTCAAGTTGAAGTTCATGAGACTCGTTTTGTTACCCAGTTTATCTTCCTGTTTGTTTACCTTCCTTCGCAGCGGAGTAAGCGACTCTGCTAGCGTACTTTTGGTATCTTCGTGGAGTTTGTAGCACCATTCAGGGCCATTGGTCGCATCGACGAAGCGCCACGATATCGTGCGGTGGGTTTCAGCTTCAAGCAGCGCCTTGAAGATATCCTGGTGCTCCACAGGCTTCTTGTTTGAGTTCTTCCACCCGTTGCGCTGCCACTTGTCGATCCACCTCGGCGAATCTGCCATGGCGTTCACCAGGTTCTGGCAGAGAGAATAGACGACCAGCTCTTTCACGTTCCAGGTCATACTTATCAGCGATCGTCGTCGTGGCTTCTTTCGCAGCTTCGCAGTCCGCGCGATAGTTCGTCACTTTTCCAGTAACTGGAGAGGAGACCATGGGGTCGTTTTCAAGAGGGAAGTACACTGCGTATGCAGCAGTGCCTCCTTCACCGCCATTCTTAGGCGCACTTCCAGCACAGAATGCAACCAGCGCATTGGGATGCATCTCTAGCAGCTCGAGCCACTGCTTCTCCTCAGAGCCCATCAAGTTAGCGATCCCTTCAGTAAGTTTGTCCACTTCTGCATCGTCGAAACCCCGCAGTTGAGTGTCGTGCGATTTCTTCTTTCCCATGATGCGATGTTGGTTGTTGGGCTTGTGTTTGAGGAGAGCAAACAAGAAATGAGGAAGTCAGGAGCATGCTGAGCTCATCGACAGATGTGGAAGTGTAGGTACAGTACCTCGAATGAGGACCTCCCCGGTGTCAGAATACAATGATTTGGGACCTCCAGGAGGTCTTCAAAGACATGGTCAGTGTCACACGTCTACTTTCAATGTTATTGATACTGTACCCTCGCAAATTTGACGATGGATTTTCGGAGCAGCAACAAATTCTCACTTCCACCTCGGGTGATATTTATGCTTTCAGAGCTGGCCAGGCTTGAATAAAAACATCTTTGGAGAGCCAGGCTTTCAAGACTCGCGGCGCGAAGCACCAGTAGTAAGTGACGCAACTGTTCCCAAATTCGAAACTTGAGCAATTTTTCTACATTGTAGAGATCGTCGAAAGTATTGTTGATCATCATGGAGAGAGTTACTTTCGGCGGCATCAGAGAGTTGTGTACATGTAGTTTAAGCGGCGGGGCTACATGGGTTAAACTTTTGTCATTAGCTTTTGTATCCATGTTGTACGATCAGCCTCCTTCTGTGCGATTTGTTCATGCTCAGGTGTTTATGTTGTTTCTCCTTGGTGCTGTGTCTCCTCTCCTCAGCAAATTTGTTTTTCTTCTGCATGTAGTACATACAAATTTCTCCTGGTTGTATAAACGCCTGCCTCAATTCGAACATCATAACACCAAATTTGATTTCGAGCTCGCAATATATTTGCGGTAGCACTCCAGGTAACCCTGCGCTTCGTCGTAGCTCACGAATTCCTACCAGTATTATAAATATCAGCACGTGCCTGCGCGCTGAGATGATACCCGTAATACTCACATAACAAGTAGCGACCTATCGCAAAAAAATCTACGCTAGTTAGTTCGAGCAAAACAATTGTTTTTGTCGCTGCTAGGCCAGATTATTCGTTCGAAATGTTTCGCGCAGCTTCGCGTGCCTCGCAATGTGCGATTTCATTCCAAAAGGCCTCACATGTTCGACGTCCGCTATGCGCTTTCACACGACGCCACTGCACGCGGCGGTTTCCTTAGGCCGCCATCAATTTCTCCAGAATAGCGCGATTTTTGATGTCGGTGCCCACCACGGTTCTCCACCCGTTATTTCTCCACCTGTAGATCCATTTGCTCATCGAGTCTAGCAGCAAGTTGCTGGCCGAGTAGATGAACAAAACCTTCGTTTGATCACTATCCTCGATATTAGCGCGCTCCAAGGCAGCCAAAGCGCCCATATACTCGGCACGGTTACTCGTCTGCCACGATCCGTCGAGTGTTTGTACGACGTCCCACGCTCGGTTGTGTGGGAAAATACACGAGTACGCCGCGTCACAGTCCGGTTCTCCATTGGTAAAAGCACTACCACCACAAAGCGGAAATTGAGTTTGGATGAAGGGCGTCCGGGAAGTCTCCTCTTCCACTGTTCATGGCGTAGGCAAACCAGAGTCTGGAGCCATCTTCAACCTGGTAAGCATCGTCCACTTGCAGTCCGTAGTCTTTCAGGAACTCTTGGGCATCTTCCAACGTTGGGAACTTCCTGAATTTGGCTTCGAAATAGCCCCTTGTGCTCCTGAAGACGTCACTGAAACTCGTGAAGATTCCTCTGCATCGACCAATCACTACGGCAAAGTACCAATCTGAGTCTTGGGTCTCCTCAGAGTCGTCCATCTCTTCGTCCTCACTGAGGTTGTTGGGATCTCCATACGCCATGTCTGTGCTGCTTCTGGAGCTGAACGACGACGCGTCGCTATCCCCATCCATTGCCGCCAGAGTACTTGACAAGATGTTCAACTAAACTTACCGTATTCCCCCTGTTACAAGCGTCGCTTAGTTACAAGCGTCACTGAATTTCATCCAATCACATAGCTTTATTTTTTTGGCTGATTTTCCTTTTCTTACAAGCGTCAGGTAATCAGTGGTCCCACACAGCTACCACTTTCCTAAACAAACATACAGCAACGGACAGAATGCAACTGCCAGCTCTGTTTGAACAGAGGTACAATGCCATTGGATAAAAATATCATTGACGGTTTGAGTTTATCTAAAATTTACACACAAACTGAGGCAAAATAAGGAGGCAGCTGTATTTTGCTAAAAATTAGTAAGAAGAGCTTTGTTAAACGACTTGATGATCGTCGCCGGCTCAATTGCGTCCCACGCCTTGATCGTTCGCTTGATCGTCTCCAAGCGCTTGTCCTTGGCGGTCTTTTTTGCACGTTTCTCTCCATCTCGCAATGGTGGTGGTCGTTCTAGCATCCAAAGCGCCTTCAGCTTGGATTTCAACGGCCCCATCACGCCAACATCCAAAGGCTGGCATACAGAGGTCGAATTTTTGGGTAGTGGCTGGAGGATGGTTAGCATCTCGTCTGCTAGAACGTCCTCTGACTCCTCAGACACATGACAGTCGAGGTTGTCAACTAGCAGAAGCGAGGGGCCAGATATGTGCCAGTACAGTAAGGAGCGCAGGTAAAACAACCACACGCGCGATTCCATCCATTCCTTCTTTAGCACTGTATAGACGTGCCCTGTATCACAGTATTTAAGAGCACAGTTAGAATATCAATCATGAAAATGTAGCCATGTATGAATGCATACCTTTTGGGTAGGTTTGGACCTCGCTCTGCTCGATTGTACCTCCCGGTTCGCCACGAACGATACAGAGGAGAGGCAGCTTCCTATCGTCGGCACAAATTGTACAGACGGCGGTCAGCCGCACCGAATGCTTCTGCTCCGCTGTAATAGATGCGGACTTACCTCTCTCTGATAGCATGGTAGACGGTGGAGTGTCATAGTAAATGCCTGTCTCGTCGGTATTGTACACCTCACTGGCGTCGAATCCACTGTATCTCTTCTTAAATGACTGAGCAAACTCATCTCGAACGACAATAAGGTCCGATAGCTTCTCCTGTACAGTGTAAGTAAGAGCAATGTCACAGTTAAATAGCACCATTAATACATTTATATGCCCAATACGACACTACAGCGTCAAAGCCTACAATTGAAGAGCAGTTTACCTTGAGTCCACTGGGCGTACGCTGAACGAAGCCATGTCGATAAGCGAAGCGACGAAGTAGCCGAAGCAGCGACTCGTACGCTGTCGCTGTGTCCTTCTTCCCCTGAATGTAGCTTTCAAGCCAATCTGGATACACGTCGCGTACGAAGCTCGCCATGGTTTTGGCTGTGAGCACCTCGCTGTCACGGCGGGTGTCCTTCATGAATGTTATCAACTCGATTCCAAAGGGAACAAGCTCACGCCGTCCAGGGGTGCGGGACAGCGCTCTCTCCTTTGTAGCCGAATATGTCGTCGGCAGACTTGCGCCAATCGTTGAGCGTCCATCGGGGATTCCTTGCCTCCTGGCCGCCTCTCGCTCACTCATGCCCTCCGTCGCGCGAAGCACCGCTCTCTTCTTCTTCATACTGTAGTGCTTGCGATGTTGTTTGCCTGTACTAATCTGCGCACTTATTGCCTGCACTGGCTTCATCTGGGGGCTCTTCGATGCTGCTGGCTGCCTCCATTTTACCGACTGATAGCCACTGAATTGATTTCGGAGCCTGTGTGATGATTGGTAGAAAAACGTAAAAAACAAAAACTGATTGGCGGATTTAGGGACAATACGCAGTGTCTATGTTCCGAATCAGACGGGTGGCAGTTAGCTTGGCGGCAGTTGCATTCTGTCCGTTGCTGTAATGGGGAGGCCACGATTAAATGGAGAAGGTCGCAAGCCGAACCGAGGCCTACGTGCGTCATTCACGTAAAAGTTCAAGTCTGACTGCATAAAGTCCTTCAAGGCATCGGGTGAAGACGAGTTAGATGGAACAATTGTAGAATTTTTGGAGAATTGAGCCCTCAGGCAATGCGAAGTAAAAACAATTGTTAGAAAGTGGCTAACTAACCAAATAAATTTTTTTGCTACGTGTGAAAAAGGAAAATGGGCACATCGACGGAATAGAGAACGAGGGGTCGCTACGGTGCTGACCAAGGCAGCAGAAGAGCACATCGTGCAGTGGGTGAACAGTATGAGGCGGGACGGCATCCCCGTCTCGCTAACTATGTTGCGCCTAAAAGGCCTCGATGTGGCCAAAGAGATCGCTCTTACCAACGAGTCTTTTCGTGCGTCTGACACCTGGTCGCGACGGTTCATGCGACGCCATCGGTTTTCCATCCGGGATCGAACACGCGCAGGCTAAACGACACCAGAAGATGCAAAAGTCGTGGCAAAGGCGTTTAGTGCAAGTGTTCGTCGTGTCATGGTCGAAAAAGGCATTTCGAAGGTATTTAACGCTGATCAAACGGGTACGTAATGTTTGAGCGCACATGTATTAACAAATGATTCTAATTGACTGTAGCTGTGTTTTTTAGTACCTGCCTCGCAGGACAATTGCGCGCCGCAATTCCCGAACCGTCTGGGTCAAGTGCGGCGGCAAGGAGCGCGCTACGGCTATGTTGTTAGCAGATTCTGAGGGTGTAAAATACCCTCCTTTTCTAGTCTACAGAAGCCCACCAGCGACCTCTGAGCAGGTCAGGGCTGAGAACAAGGCGCGGCACCAAGGATTCGGTCGCCACGTGTGGAAGGAGATCGGCCCTCTTCAGACTACGACTGGCTGTCGGATCTTCGGCAACGCGAATGCTTGGTGGACGTCCGAGCTCTCCTTGAGTTTCCTCAAGCACCACTTCGCCAACAGAGAAGACCGTGATGACTTGGTACTTCTCCTATGGGACGACTTCTCTGGTCACTGGACTAAGGAAGTCGTACAATATGCAGATTCAATTGGGGTTGTCCTAATGAAAGTGCCCCTAGATATACGTACGTCTGCCAGCCGGCCGACATTTCCTGGAACAAGCCACTCAAGGACAGACTGCGTCGAAAATGGGTCGTGCACCTGCAAGCTGAAATCATCAGGTATCAACAGGAAGATGAAGCAAAGAAGAAGAAGAAGGAGGAGGAGCGAGCTGCAATTGCGGCGGGCGAGATGGTAAGCAGCCAAGGACACGACGGAGCTGTTATTACCGGGGCGACTGCTGTCTTCGGTGCTTGGAGAGTACGCGAGCCCGCTGCGTCGGATTCAGAATCGGAATCGGAGATCATGACCCCACAGCGCCGTAAAAGACGTTCAAAGCACGCGGGGGAATCAGCTGAAAGCCCCGAAACGCAAGCAGATCGCCGAATGGATTGCCGAAGCTTGGGAGGGGTTGACGCCTGCAGTGATCGTTAGTGGTTTTGGGAAGGCGGGGCTACTGAACGACACACGCCGCCTGTTGGAAGCCCACGAAACAGAGCCCGCGGACCTCAGTGCAATCATAGAAGCTCTGTCACGCCAAGCAATTACGCGCCGAACCCGTGCGCGTCTTCAAGTCGATTCTAACGACGACGCATGCAGCGTCCACAGCAATGAAAGCATCGAGAGTAGTGACAGTGAGGCTGACATATTCGTTGAAGGAGAGGTTAGCGTTTAACACGAATTCATCTTTTGACCTGTGACTGTATCATTCACAATTCAGAACACGAACTAATTAGTCCACACGCCCGCCACGGCCCTCAAAATAGGTGTCCAGCTGGCTCACATACCGGTGTAGCAGAATACCAACGCTGGTCGGCGTCGTCTCAGCGGTTGTCCAGGAAATGCCGCGAGTGGTCGCCGTACCAGCCGCATTACTGTCCGTTTTCGGGTAAGTTCGTGTGGGTGATACCGTACAACTTATATTAAGTACGTGTAGATTGCATAGTTCATTTCCCTAACCCTCACATGTAGATTGGTGGCGCTTGTAACAGGGGGAATACGGTATTGTAAAATTCTCCGGCAAATTTGTTCCTGTTAAGTATGACGATGTTGAATATGGGAAGAGGGATTGCTGAGTACTACTCAATGAGCAGTATACAGTACTCAGTGAGTATCCATTTCACTCATTTGTGTTATTACGTCTCCTTCCTTCTTTCTCGCCAAGGTAATGGTTAACATCAAATTCACGGTAGAACTGCCAAGGCAGCGCGCAGCTACTGCTCCCTTAACCTTTGTTGTAGACGCGTTGAGCCAACCCACGTGCAGCACTATCCGCGACGTCGTTCCAGTGCGATTCCCAGTCCACGGTTTCAGAGTGCGCTGTCACGTGGCGCCATTTCACTTGGCGATTTCCCTTCGCTTCCAGCAGCTTCTCCAGGACGTCTCGATTCTTGACTGTCGTGCCGCTCATCGTTTGCCAGTCGTTGCTCTGCCACTTGTAAATCCACACCTTCATCGACCGGATCAGGAGTTTGTTGTCTGAGAAGATGAACAGCACCTTGTTCTGGTTGCGATTCATGCGATTGGCACGTTCCAAAGCTGCTAGCGCGGCCAGATACTCGGCGCGGTTGTTAGTTTGCTTCCGGCTAGTAAGCGGTCTGATAACGTCCCTGCATATGCGGAAAGATGCACGCAAAGCAGCTGTGCAATCTGGCTGGCCGTTGCGAATTGCGCTACCGTCGCAGAAAGCTACCAGTGTGTTGGGGTGCTTTGGGTCTGGATAATCGCCCGTTCCTCCATTGATACGATACGCAAACCAAATCCGCGATCCGTCCGCGTACTTGTGAACATTTCCAACGCCAAGTGCGTGTTGATTCAGGAACCCTTTGGCCTCTGCGAACGTCGGGAACTTCTTGAAATTGGCGTGCGAGTAGTGCTTCGTGTGGCCCAAGGCGTCGTCCACGTCCGTATAGATCCCGTGCAGCGGCCCGCCACCACCGCGTAGTACCAATCTGGATCAAAACCCCGTCGCCATTCTCAAATTCTCAACTAATCCTCCCATCCTAAAATCCGGATTTGGGACGGTGTTGTCGTTGAAGTGGCCACTATGACTTATCATAGGTGTTCATGCTGCAAGACAGGATTTTGACCGTTACAGTAATCTTTCACCGGACCAATCAACGTCGCCGACACAAAATCGTGGGGCTGTCGATCAACGTAAACAGACGCGATCTACCGGTGGTCTACCTCATTCTGCGATCTGCCACGTACCCCACAGGTTGGTCTCTTTGACTATGCAGTTGTCTGTGGTTCTCCCCTTGTGTGCAGCATTATTGCTCTGCATATCTCCGTCCATTGCCGCCTCTTCTATTGCAGAGGTGGAGCTGGACGCAGAGGCCGAGTGCGTGGCTAACGGAGACGCTGCATGTGTGCCTTCTCAGGACCAAATCCAGACGACCAGCGGCTTCTCATCCGTCTCTGACAACATGTTCAACACGCGACGCATCGCCCACAAGTTCGTTGCCCGTGAGCAAGGGGAGGGCGTCGGTGCCACCGTGCGACGCTCGTTGGGCTCTCAGCAGCTCCGCAACTTGGACCCGTTCCTCATGCTGGACGAGTTCAACGTGGGACTGCCCGGAGGCTTCCCCGACCACCCGCACAGAGGCTTCGAGACGGTTACGTACATGCTGCCCACTTCTAAGGGCCACATGGGCCACGAAGACTTTCTAGGCAACAAGGGCGAGCTCCGGCCGGGAGATCTGCAATGGATGACCCCGGAAGGGGCATTCTGCATGCAGAGATGCCCGTGAGCGAAGAGAAGGCGCATGGCCTGCAGCTATGGATCAATCTTCCCAAGGCCAAGAAGATCATGGAGCCGAGGTATCAGGAGATCAGTCGGGACTCGGTGCCCCATGTGTGGGATGATGCCAAGAAGGTCGAGGCCATCGTGTTCGCAGGAGAAGTATTCGGCCAGAAGGGTCCGATCCAGACGGAAGCGCCCGTAACGTACATCCATTTCCTCATGAAGCAAGGCGCGGAGCTCGAATACAAGATCCCTGAAGGTCACAACGCCTTCGTGTACACGCTGACGGGATCTGGTAAGTGTGCGGGCGAAGACGTAGAGGCCCACCACGCTATTGTCCTGGAGCAAGATGGTGACGGTGTTCACGTAGCGACGGAGAACAAGGACGGCCTCGAGTTCATTGTGATCAGTGGCCAGCCTCTGAACGAACCGGTGGTGCAGTACGGACCTTTGTCATGACTTCGGAAGCGGAAATTCACCAGACCATCCGTGACTACCAAAGCGGTTCGAACGGTTTTGAGAACGCGCCCAAGTGGACGTCGCATATTGGCAACCGCGGTTGAGCACCAAACGTTGTTGAAGCTAAAGGAAGTAATGAAGCACAATTTTTATTTCTGCAGAGGCCCTGCTCATCTTTGACATGTGCCACACTCGCCAGAGGACCAGATCCCTCCCCTCATTCGACAAGAAGAGCTCAAGCTTGCAAGCCGACGTTGGTCAACATGAGTGTTTACGTTGCGGTGGCGATAGGACACGCCCTGGAATTTACACGCAACTCCAAGACGCCCTGGACAATATGGTAGGCGATTCCAACCCCACCTTCATGGTGTTTTTCACGTTCGAAGAGGCGCAGAACTTCCTCGAATTGTACAATCTGGCTGTCGACTATGGCCATGTCTACAACGATGGCGCACAGTTTTGGTTCGCGTACGACATGAACGGTGGAAGTGCCGACCCTCCTGATCCCAGACATCCCGACACTTTCGTGGCCTTTTGCGACGGAAGTGCACTTGGCAACGGACAGCGCAACTGCTACGGAGGGTATGCCTGCATCCAGGGCTCGGAAAAATAATTATAATATAATAACTATAGTATTATATTGACGGAATTACTTATTATTGGCAAACCAAGGTTTCCGTAAAATATGAAATTGACCCATAATAAGTATATTGCCTTTTACTACAAAAACTGTTGTCCTCCAACCAAAATCGTTCTTGTGTACACTACCATCTCTTCCCATTGTCATGCCAACTGACTCATTTCCATATTTAATGATTCCAATATCCAGCTCGCGCAGATTTCTCCTTTGTAATGAATTAGTACTACGTAGTTTGACCATTCTCATTTGGAGCCAACGCTATTCAAAGGCCAAAACGACCAAAAATTGAAACAATAACTGCAATATGAATTATTGCCGTCGCGTTACGTATTATTTTTTCTGAGAAACGCGTACAATTTTATATTTTATTTTCCGAGCCCTGCCTGCATCTTCCCTCACGACGGGAATCTGGACTTTTGGGGTCGATCGATGATGCTACGAACAACCGAGCTGAGTACCAGGCGGCGCTGACTGCTTTGGAACGCGTCAATATGATAGATCCGAACCAGAACAATACCATGTACATCTTCGGGGACAGCAAAGATCTTGTCGATTCCATGACCAAATGGATCTACAACTGGGAACGCAACGGTTGGATAACCGTGAGAGGGACCGAAGTCAAGGACCGTGACATCTTGGAGCAGTTGGTGTTTGCTCAGGGCAACCGACCAGTATTTTGGCACCACGTTAAAGCTCATACCAATAAACGCGACTGGGAATCGTTCTGGAACGCGATCGCAGACGTCGAGGCACGACGCGCGGCTCGACAACGACGAGAACAACTGCTGAGTTGAGAGGAATGGTGCTGTGGTTTGGATGTCGTGAAGCAAGAAAATGTCCTTGTCTTGCTTGCTGCACTTTTCATAGTATTTCATGAATCTCATTCGATCAAATACACACGTTTTTTTTGCCCACGTCCCAAGAGCTTGTTCTAACGGTCGGATGAACTTTCACCATGAGCCTGGGGTCATTTCACAATTCACCAAGCACAAGAAATATCCTGTCGCGAGAAGGCAAGACATGGGTAAGCAAGTTCGATTCTACGCAGTGACGAATGGGCGCTGCTCGGGTATCTTCACGTCTTGGATCCGGGTTCTCGACGCCACGGTGGGATATCCTGGCGCCAAGGTCGACAAGTTTTCAACGTTACCCGAAGCTGAGAAGTTCATGAAAGAGAACGCCAGCACCTCTCGAGGCGATAAAGTTGCGAATGACTTGCGTGGTCCTGTTTACGCAGTTGCTGTAGGCCAACGCATGGGCATCTTCAGCGACCAAAGCGAAGCTTTGAGCCAAACATGTAGCTACTCGGCAAATAGTCTGAAGAAGTTCGCAAGCTACAAAGCGGCTGTCGAGTTCTTGGATCACCATAATTGGCGCAAGATGGTCCACAGGGACGACAGCTCGGGGGTTATACTGAGCACGGAAGGTGTGGACAATAGCTCGGACGCAGAGACCAGCGTGGATTCGTCGGAAGACTTGAATCTTCACACGGTTCGCCCCGTGATCGTCCCAAAGCGTGAAAGAGATGACGAGGATCATGCGGAAGAAATTCGTCCAACCCAACGTCGCAGAGTTAAGAGCGAGGCGCCTTTCTCGAGTGAAGCCATCTACGCGTCGTGCTTCGGAGATGTCGTTCGCAACAGTCAGGGAAGGATGACCGCGAAAGCCGTCTGCGAATTTCCACTTTCCCGGAATGGAACGTACAGCAGACACTTCATGACCCTACTGTGACAGCAATCCGTGCAGAGCTTCTGTCCGTGATGGAGGCGTTAAAGCGTGCGTCGAGAGAAGACCCGAGTTGCGACGTGGATGTGACCATTTTCACGATTAACCGGCCGCTCTTCGATGTCCTGTGCAAATGCGCCAACGATGACTGGCAGTCCGTCAGCGAAGACGTCGATCTATTGAGACGCATCGCCCAGGAAAAGGGCAGTCGTTGCATGAAGGTTCTCCATCTTGGTGGCGCTTGCAAGTGGGACAGTGACCAAAGCGATGAAAATGAAGAAACGGACACCTAAGGACACTCCAAGTGACTTGAGCCAGAGGATTTGACGTGCGACAAGGCTGCCATTTCATTTTGAGTTTAGGATGTATGCATGCGTTCATTTATCCCTTGCAGTCAACGTAGTCATTTTTTTTATGTTTTTGGCGTTCATTTATCCGGATATCATTTTTTTGGCGCCGTCCAAACCAATTCCAAATCAAATCGTACTTTCCTCCAATCATGATGGCCAATTTCTGATTCCCACAGAAAACCAAAACCTCCAAAGCGAGAAGCCGCAGACTACGTCGTCCCCCTAATCGCTGCCATGGCGCTGCCAGCCATCGGAGAAGACGCCAAGATGCAAGTGGAGTTGTCATCCGCCCCTGTTTCCCCATGCGCGTCGCTGGTCCGTGCGCCGTCGCTCTCGCCACGCTCTGTTTCGTCCACTTCGTCGGCCGAAATCGCGACCCAAAAGGCGTTAAAACCAAAAGTCAAACCAAATTCCCCAACCCCAGTGGAGGTACCCCAACCCCAGGAAGATGATGAAGAGCTACCTATTCGACGCCGATTCCACAGCTCCGACATCATTTTACGGAGCAACGGAGCTTCAAAACTCAATCGCCACTTTTACGAAACTAATTGGAGGAAAAACACTAATGGGTTTAGTGACACCAGCAGCTACAGCCACTTTACAGGAGAAGAAGAGGACGAGCCGGAGCCGCCACTTGCGGACCCTGCAGAACTGGCCAGACTGGCCTTGAGAAGACGGACGTGCTCGGAGAATTTTACGAAAAGTTCTCGTGTTCCGTCGTCTTTTCCACAAGGAAAATGCATTTTACGATGCAGGTAGTGGAAATTTTGACTATGATGCAGCAGAACGGACAGAAATGTTGGTGGCAGACGAGGAAGAACACAAAACGGATGAGGACGACGCTGTTGCTGTTGACAATTTGCTGGCCGAGCTGCACAAAGAATTTGAGGAGGAGGGACCTGTGGGTACTGCAGACTTGCAACCTGTTGATGATTTCTTTGACTCGTGGCCGTCACAGTCATCGGGCATTTTGCCCAGTTTGTATAGTGGAGTTGGATCTGCACCAGTATCTGGATCGAACTACTCGGTCGAAAGTGAGGAGAAAGCTGCGCAACCTGCAGAAACTGTATCAGGAAGGATTCATTACGGTGACAGAGTACAAGGACCGTCGCGTGCAGTTGGTGGACGAGTTGAGTGAAGCTGATCAAAGTATGCGCAAAATTAATTTTTACTTGGCAACTCGAAATTAAGAGCTTTGCTGATATTGCTTTTATTGTGGATGTGTCTAAATTGCAGCAATCGCGAAAACGTCGGATCTGCTTTCATTGGAGTTGCCGATCGTCTATCGCGAGCCGCCGGACTTTGCGCTTTTGCGTGAACGTGATGCCATTAAACACGTGTTCGATTCGGAGCAGCGGCAGGTAAGTGCACCAATTTGCGGCGCTCAGGGATGAATATTTTCTAGAGATCGCTGACATGTTGTGTTGTTGCAGTGGACGTCATCGCGAATTAAAGTCAAGATTGATATAGAACCGTTTGGCAAAGGAGGACTTCGCCAGGTATTCCACTTGCAAGATCTTAGCATGCCGCCTCCTGCTCTACGGTTGGACGATACCAACGAGGACAGTGTTATGTCAAAATGTACCAGCTACGTGGCAAAAATCGCCATCGACCCCAACGAAAACCCAGACACGTACTTCAAAGACGTAGAAATGCAGGCAGTAGCGGCCAAGTACGCAAAGCTGTACAACTCGTACAATCCACCGCGCCGCGTCGAGTTTTTGGAGGCGTGGATTCTTCAGCTGATTCCGAATAATGAAGGTGATGATGAGAATGTCGAGAACCTGACACTAAGTGGCACAATTTGTGGCGTGGAGCCCTTTATTGCTGGGGAGTATCACAAGCACAATAATAATTTTGGCTACGTGAGTGAGTTGGAGCGCAACACGCCACAGGCCTTTTCGCACTTCACGTACGAGGCTTCAGGAGAACAGATTCTCGTGGTTGATATCCAGGGCGTCGGTGATCATTATACAGACCCGCAGATCCACACCAGACGCGGTAAAGAGTTTGGCAAGGGCAATTTGGCTGTTCGAGGATTCGAGCGTTTTCTGGGGTCGCACCGCTGCAATCCGATTTGTCGGTATCTTAGACTACCATTAATCAACCCGAAGGACGAAGGCAGCAGACCTGTGGATCCCAAAGGCACAATTCCGGCTCAGACGTACATGAACCAACCGCGAGTTGCGGTGGGCCAGGTTGATTCGGTGTTATGCCACTACTATGGCGACTCGAAGGCTTTCAAGAAATATAACGCGAAGAAAAAGCGCGAGAAGAAGAAGCGTGAGAAGCATCAGCAAAGGAATCACCGTCGTTCTGAGCATGAGGTGAGGTGGCAGGCGGAACAGGATGTAGAAGTAGCCAGTGGATGTGGGAGTGGCGGCGTAGGGATGGAAAGTGCTGTAGGAATGCAGCAAGCAGGCAGCCGATTTGCAGCAGCACTTGCGGACCGTCAGCGATCGTGCTCGTCGTTCGTCTGTGGTGGCGTTCCGCAGTGCATCGTGTCCTAAAGAACCAGCGAATAGAACATAGCGCGTGATACAAGATTCAAGTTACAGCTTGTCAATTGGGCTTTCTTACAAGGTGGTTTTGCTTTATGTGACGCTCGGAAGAGTGCTGTTTGGTGTTGAGGCGATGCAGTCATCTACGGCTTTGATTTTGATTCGGAGGTGGCGAATGCGCTCAGCAACCGAGAACTTACTCAACTGCTGGCGCAGTGGTGACGAAAATGTGAGGTGGCTAGTTCTTTCTGACTGTCCAACCTGGACTTGGGCAGCTTCGTCCTCTAGAATGGCTGCGTATGGTGCACGGCCGATACTGCGTCCATACGCTGCTGCATTTTCAGTGGTATCGAAAATCATGAGCTCTTTGAGAATCGACTTGACCACGGTCTCCTTCAGCGCCTCGTATCCCTCGACCATTGTGACATGGTCGAAGGCGTAGCCCATGAATCCGGGAACTTCCACTGGCGAAGATGTGAACACTGGCCACAGCGGATTATCCACTGGCACGAATGTGATCGGGCCTACGTAGTTTGACTGCTTACGGAACGCCATGACGTGGTTCGGCGTGGCAGCAAGCACCATGCTGAGTGCACTCTGACGTTTCCAGGCTACGAAGCGAGCGATTCTTGGATCACGAAACTCGATGATGTCGCAGAACATGGCGAAGAAGCCATGCTCTTCAGTGTAGGCACAGTATTGCTCCAACGCTTGGTGTGTGTGTTGTACAGCATGCGTGTGTGCCAGCTCTCGATCCAGTTCGTGACGCAGCGAAAAGAGGTACGACTTGAACGCCGACGTGGAGGTGATGACCGTATGGAAGACCTGTCGTTCCTCGACTAATGAGCGGTAAAGAGATTCTCGATATTGCTGAATGAAGACGCGCCAAGCTGCGTTGACACCTTGCACGCGGGCCAGAGACTCGCCGTCCAAGTACGAGACGATCAGCAGCGCGACTACGTCAATTGAAAGTGCTTGGAGGTGACCCTCGGAACTTGAGTTGGACGCGATTTCAGTCGCCTTTGAAGGTGTGATAACGTCACTCTGGTTGTGCACGAACGTCGACCGAAAGCTGCAGGAGGGCGACACTGTGAATTGTTCAAAGGTTGAAGGAGCTCGTGGTGCCAGAGACGTTGACAGTAGCTGAAGTTGCTGGTTCATGCTGTGCTGAAGCCGAGTTGCACCGTTTTGTACGAGTCCGAAGAGGTTCATTGCAGAGGTGCGGGTCATTGCGACTGGAAGGTTGTTGCTGGAAGTGATAAATTGGGAACTGGGCATGCTTGTCAAAAGGCAACATGTGTAGCAATGTTGAACACGCCTATCGGCCTGGCAGCTTGTGATTGGCCAATTCTCAGAGAGGCTTGGCAGCATTTTATTGGTGGATTTGAGGACGAGGTGAGTGATGGTTCCCTTCAACTTAATTACACACACTCTGTCGCGAAAGCTGTGGCTGGACATAGCTTTGATTGCTGCATATGATCGCATCCATAGGCATCAAGAGTTCTTGGTGGCTCGCACTACATGTTTAACGTTAGTCAATTCTCGGCTCGTTCGCCATCCGACTCAAGCGGCTAAAATATCACAGATACTATCTCACGAGTTCAGGATATTATCACGATATTCTTTCACGTGCCAACAATATTATCCTGGAGTTTGGATATTATCCTGGTTATTATCTTATGTAGCCTTCCCGTCCTTGCTATTATCCGCCAATCACAACAGAGTTCGGCAAAAACAAAACATCTACTTCTACATGCACACCACATGGACACTTCCTCGTCTGCTCTCTCTCCATGTGCACCCTCAAACGTCTTCAATCCATCCACAAGTGCATTGCAGCAATGTACGAGGCCGTATTCACCACCTGCAGCCTCTCTTCTGCCCCTCAATTTCCCGTAAACTGCTCAAAACCCCGCTTCAAGCCCTACTGCCGTGGTCTCCTCACGTTTTTCTTCTCTATGCAATGGCAAAAGCTGCTTTTACTGAGGAAACAACGGGGAGAATTTCTCTAGTATCGTGACTTGCCCAAACAGCGCCAGATTTTCTTCAATAACGTGGTCTTGAGCAATCTCGACCGCCGTCGGACAAGTGGGAGTGGCTCAGAATGAGAATTGCAGGCGCATACTTTCCGCAGTACATGTAACGGGACGCGTCATTTGTCCGACGGCGGCTGAAGTGAGATGTTGGTCGAGCTGAAACGGACTGGCCCCGTTGCAATTTGCAATTTGCAAGCGGAAGTCACATTTCGCTGCATGTCTGGACTGGATTTGGTCTTTTGTGGTGTTTTTGGACCCGAGATGCGCTTCAACAGTCAACAAAGTGACGGTGGAGCAGATACCAGAGTCCGAAGCTTGGCTTTATAGCCGTGTTTGCTACCAAATGGTAAAATGGATCCAGAGTTCATTCATTTTTGTGGTCGTTCGCTCAAATTTGCTGTGCGGGGTCTCAAAACAAATCGCAAAAAGTCTGACTGCATTTTGTGACTTCAACTAGGTGGTTGATTGTAATTGAAGGCAGAAGCTACGGGTAAACGTTTGCAGCTTGATAATTTATCAATGTGCGATCGAGAGTGCACCCTTTACCAGCTCTGGAGTTATTGTCCGCACACATCTCATACTCCTGTGGTTTCAACAACGCCAAGATGCGGTAGGCGGCACTGGTACACTGGAATAACGATCATTTGTCTTTTCACTCGACCGGTAAGTTTTCTCACACTAAACGTTCGCGGTCGCAGGATGCAAGACGTAGGGCTTCATGTCGGGGCCATCTTCATTATCCTCGCGGTATCTGCAGCTGGAACGCTCGTGCCTATCATCTCACAGAAACTTCCTCAGTCCAGTACCAACTCGATCGTGATGGAGGCTATTCGCTCGTTTTCCTTCGGTGTCGTCCTCGCTACGGGTCTTATCCACATGGTCAACGAAGGTGTCGAGAAGCTTAAAGATGAGGCGCTTGGCTCTATCGTGGAAGAGTATGGCTGTCTGGGTCTCGCGTTTGTGCTGATTACACTGTTGCTTTTACATTTTATTGAATGCGAGAGTGTCGTATTTTTTGGAAGCCAGGGCTCGACCCTCCATGGTCACGGCCACAGCCATGGACCGTCGAACGATCACGATCACGCCTACGGGCTTGACTCCGATGGCAGTGTTCGCGACCCAACCAGTGCTCGGAGTGTTGATTTTCATACTCTTCAGCCCACCGACAGTCCAACGCCAGCCAAAGCAACCCACCAAGGCCCCAACGTCCAACGCAAAATTGCGACCATCATCTTCGAGGCTGGAGTCATCTTCCACTCTGTCATCGTCGGACTCGACCTAGGCGTTACTACAGGAACCGAGTTCAAGACGCTGCTCATCGCACTCTGTTTTCACCAATTCTTCGAGGGCGTCGCCATCGGTAGCGCTGCACTCTCCTCTATCAAAAGCCGGAAGAAATTGTTCATGATCAACCTGGCCTTCGCCATCACGACACCCATCGGCCAAGTCATTGGCATCGGTATTCGCAACTCGTATTCGAGTGAATCGACGACTGCTTTGTGGGTCCAGGGATCTTCGACTGTATTGCGGGTGGTATTTTGCTGTACACCGGTTTGGTTGAGCTGTTGACGTACAACATGACCACGAACCAGAAGTTCCTGTCTCGCAGTACATCGCAGCGCTTCACGTTGTACATTAGCTTGTGGATGGGTGCTGGCCTCATGGCCCTCATAGGCAGGTGGGCTTAATTGCGTTACCTGGCATCAAGCCCGGTGGGAGATTTGCTTGGTTGCGAGTCAAGGAAGGACTTTGGGCAAGCGATGCTCGCATGTTCATTTTCTCTAATGCAATGAAATTCTAGTAGTAATGGTGTCTATTTAACCCTAATAGATCCCTAAATTTTTCTAGCCACATTACTATGTGTGGCGTCTGTGATTTTGTTCCTTTCTTTTGCGAGTACTGACATCCTGCTGTGTTGATGTCGATGTACTCGAAACAGTCCAGCATTTGACGCATGTACATGCCCTGTAACTTTGCCTTTCGTCGTTTGAAGTCTCTAAGAGCTGATGCTTGTAGTTGCCGCAATGCCAATTTCCAGATTTCGAGTTTGCTCCCTTCC